>JAUBNQ010000023.1:12673349-12689127 GCA_032353495.1 Ctenopoma kingsleyae
CTATTGACTATTGGGACTATTTGTCACTTTAGCCTAAAGAAGCTGTTTTTTGTTAATTTTTTTGTTTTTTATTGTGTACATATTCTATTCTATGGTCTGTTTTTCCTAGATGTATTCTAATAATAAAAAATATATATATATGATCATAATAGCACTCCCGAAACTAATGGTGGCCTAAGACTTTTGCACAGTGCTGTATATATATATGTGTATATATATATATACACACACATATGAGAAGTTCATTCCACCACATGATTTCATATAAAGCAGTGGGTTGAGCCAGTGAGCAGGACCTTTCAGCACTCTGCCACAGATTTCTTTGTTGTAGCTGAGAGCTAGCTTTTTATATTTTTATATCCTTGCCTCTTTTCCTTTCCAAATGCAAACACACTTTAATTTTCCCAAGGCAAAGAAATTAACTAATACTGTAGTTAGAGGGGGAAAGTTTATGTTGTGTTTTTGCAAACATCAGCTGATACTCTGTGTGCAACTGTGTGACAGTGCCTCATTTTCTTTCACAGGAGAGAAAGCTGTGTGCGTTCCCTGCTATCGAGATCTATAGATCAGATGTCATCAACTACATGGTACCACTGTCTCACCAGATGGACTTCTTTGTTCCAGAGATGAAGGAGGAAGTCAAAACAGACGTGAAAGAAGAGGATTCCGATGAGGACAGAGGAACTGACATTACAGGTAACAGTTAATTCCAAAAAACATTCCTGTTACTACTAAGAGCTCATTAGGGAGTAACTGATCAGCCATCAGCCGTAAAAGATCCTAAAAGCAATGTAAATAGAATTGGTTTCACTGAAGATAAAAGTTTAAGAAAAACAGATTTATCACAGGCTAGTTGGTTTCTGTTGTTTTGTTTTGTCACCTAATTGCGTTCTAATGAAGTGTGTTAGTAGAAACACAACTCTCTGCTGTAACTACAGCTTGTGTGTGTTAGAGGCAACCAAACAAGAAATCTGCAATGACTTTTATTTTGTCCGACACTGCACTGACTCCCTCCTGCCCTTCATCACTGTGGACATGTGATATATGAGACTGTAATTGTTTTGTCACCAAAAGTACTGTATGTGTCTTACTGTAAAGTGCAGTGTCTTCTCTTCTGCCATTACTCTTTCAAACTTGTTGGACCTTGACCCATTGCAGTGTTGACTTTGTCACTGTGTAAATCACTAGAGAAAATAAATGATTTTCATGGGACAGAGTGGGTGGAGTTGTGCTGATGTAAACATCAGCTGTTCTCTGCCTTGAGCTTGGATCATATAACATCTCTTGTAAACACAGCTTAAATGTTCTGTAGAGGACGAATCGGTAAGAGTGCCTTACATGATCTGGACATGTTTACTGATTTTGGCATGTTTAGATTGCATTTGCCATCACAGCAGAGTGATTGTACCCGAGCCAGGAAGAAAGGTGATTTCCCAGACAAACACAGCAGGATCGTCTGCTGTAGAACCACTGACATTCTGTTGAAATGAAAGTCAAGGCTATTCACAACTTAAAATTAGTTTGTCAGCGTCACCAGACCGAGACAAAGTTTTGATCATTGGTTTCTTTCTTAACAAATGAGAAAGTTAATAGGAAAGGACTAAACTGCTGCAAAAGATTTCAGTAGGGCTGTTCAGATAAAATTAAGTTCATCTTTTGTGTGTTTTATAATCACGACAATAAAATAGTTTTGTAATGGTTTCTTCATTCTCCAGTACACACACTCTGATACACATCCAATCTCATCACACGCCCACAAAATTCTCCCAGTGTTTTCCTTTTTAAGTCACCCCATCATTTTCCCCTCTGAAAGTGAAGCACCTAATACTGAATTTTTTTGACTCTATACCACCCAGAATGGTTGTAAACTATAACTCTTGTTGCTTTATTCTAAAGTGTGCTTTAAAACATTACCACCTTGTGCAGCATAAACCTAGTGTGTAGCAATGATTTAGTGTTAGATGAGATGAATACCACACTCATATGTGAAATATAGAGCTATAACTGTGCTAAGCATAGCTCAGCATAAAGACTTGGAGCAAGGGGAACAGCTACCCTAGCTCAATACCAGTAAAAAATAGCTCAATACCAAGAAATACCAATACCACCAGTTAAACTTGCTGTGGATCAGCTACACAAACATACCCACACATGCAGACAAAGGAGACAGGCTGAAGGGGAAAGAACACAACATTGTGGTGGGGACATATTGTGTGATGACTTGCTTGAAGGTTAGGTCAAGTCTTCAGAAATGAATGAAGGTCCATCCATGTAAAAACCCCATGCGGTGATGAAGTGAGTTTATGCTCCCAGTCTCAGACACAGCCAAGCTGTCTTAATGAGAGGCTGATCAATCAGTGGAGCTAAGCTTTGTCTGACAAGTCAACTGTGAAAGACTCACTCCACACCTGGAAGATTGCCTACACCTTTCATCCTTCACCCACTGACCACATTATAGACCGACTTAAACATAAATGCTACCTGCGGTTGGACATTTGTTTTTCAAACTAAATGAAAACACTTTTCTGATAACTGGGTTATCAAAGCAGCCAATGTTTGTGTTGTGAGAAGCTTGTTAATCTTTTGCGGACACAAACCAGCCTCAATGTAAAACAGGCTGGTGGGCTTCATTTTATACAGTTTATATTGATGAAAAAAAGAGATGCACAGGGAACTTATTACTCAGCTAATGTACGGTACAAAGTGCTGTTATTCAGCGAACATTTAAGCACTTTATAGTTACACATAATCAGGTAATAATGCTCAGTAAATGTGTTTCACGGCTGTAAAATGTTCATGTGTCAATAAAATCAAAATGTCGTGAGGTGCTACTGTGAGTCAGTATAGGAAATTATGATGTACATAAAACATGTGACTAAAGCTTTGCTCCACAAACATGATGTGACTCATAGAGATGAAAAATGTAGATGAAAACATCAGCTGTATGAAATATTGAGAAGATTTTTCCTCATTTTAGTTTTGATTGGTACTCTTTTAATTACATCATGTCGTGCTGCCCTTTTTCTTCTCCACTAGTTTAATGGCACAAATCAGCACCAACAACTCAATGTGGCCAACTCCTAATATTCATTTAACAGTAATGAAAGGAAACTTTTGATCATGATTTCTTGGACTTGAGATACAATTTGCACTAACTTTGTACATTTTATTACTGTCATATGAGCATGTGTTTATTAGTATTAAGAAAAGGTAACTATGCAAAGAGGACATCACCTTGTTTTCTACATAATCCTTTCTTGCCACGTTACACTGATTACCTTGAGAAATGCTCAGTTGTTTCTATGACATGCCACACATTGTAGCATCCCCACTTAAGGTATGTAAATAAGCACAAAAAACATGTTCATTTTTATGAAGAGTCTCCTTAAATGCACCTTCCGCTCAGCCGTCATTTGTAAACAAGATCAACCTACTGTATCACTTCTTAACTTCTGTTTATGCATTTCCTGTCACACTTTTCCTGCCATTCCCTCAGACTCTGATTCTCCCAACTCTCTGTATGACTCAACCCTGTCTATGTTTAATTACCTCCTTAAAAAATTCTCTGCACTGTTTCAAACAGTTTGAAGAACAAGACCTTGATTCTCTGCTAATAATCCCAGTGGGCCCAATTTAGCAACTAATTTAGCAAATTTTATCTAAAAGGCTTTCAGAGGCACAGCTGGCTTCAACCAGGGTACCAATTTCAGGACTTGCTTGCAGTTGTATAGAGGCTGAAAGTTGTCCAGTGTGTTGAGGCACACTGTCCGCCCAATTACTCTAAATAGACCCATTATTTCCTGTAAAATCCCTTGTATTGTAAAACAAGTCTCCCAGGAAAAGCAAATTTACTGCAACTTGCAAATGAAGTATAAATCACTAGATAATCTCAGTTTACAGTATATGCATTTTAAAGCAGTACCTCTGTGTCACATCATATGGCATGGGACCTGTTCCACTGAAGACCAGTCCCAGTGGTTTTGTTTAGACCTACTTGGTAATCAACAAGCCTGCAAATAGATATTATAAATAACCACAATGGACTTTCCTTATATGATGCTCTTCACTGCAGACAAGATCAAGTCTGCTGGAGGTGATAATTGGGTGACTAAGTGATACTGACATTCAAATGAATGAATAGACTGACCTCTGCCAAGAGCATGGGAGACTTCCTATTTATTTGAATTCAGTCCCTGATGACACTTCTGGCACAAATGCTCTTGGATGTGTGGATGAGATTTATTTTGAGTGTGAAAGCAGAAGGAAAATGGCTCAGTCATAGTGTCTTAGTGTCCTGTGGGGTAGTCAAGTCAAGTCAAGTCAGACTTTATTTCTGGAAGACATCCATTTAAAATGCTGTATCTTATTTAAATAAGTCTTTAAATAAGAATAAGCAGTAAGATATATTAGTAATAATAAAAATGAAAAGTGTAAAAATATAACAAGAGAGACAAAACTCTAAAAACAATACAAGAACAAAGCTGTAAATTAGATTAACTGTAACACATATATAAAATGAAAGCTAGTCTGTTTGGCATAGAGTCTGCTTTTTGCAGGCCACATTTTGGCAGAGTATGAGTCATTCATCTGAACTTAATCACAGCTTTAACAGTTGTTGTGATACATTACACTGTTGAAAATATTATTTTTACATTTATACATGTGGCATTTTACAGACTTTTGCTCACTTATCCTTCTGTGAATCTGTGGAAAGCTCACTGAGTATTATTTGTGGTGTAGGTGGGAGGTGTGATGTGCTACTTATATTTAAGTCCTTCATAAACTTTTTATTGTTGGACACAGTTTGCAAGTACTGTGATTAACTAGACACAATTTTGCACATTACATTTCTATTTTGGACCACTAACCCACAAAACCTAACAATATTTAGTGAAAGTGAACGGTTAGGGCAATTAGAATTAGGTTTAAAAGCATTATAAAGTTGATTGTGTGGGTGAAGGTGGGTGAATTTCCATTATTTAAGCTAATGGAACTTTTTCATAATGATTTCTGATTTGTACCATTTACTGCAGATCGCAGAACCAACATTCCCTCCCACCAAAGGTACCTTCATCTGTTAATAACATAGGTTAATTTGGTGAAATTAGTAATGTTACTAACATGTTGATGAACAGTCTTTGACCTAATACAAAGAGCTTTTGTCTTTTAACAAAGATAATCTGGTTTCTCTTGGTATACATAATGTTTGTCCCTGATTTTCACTTTAGATATTTATGGTGGTGACATGTCAGTCTAAGAACCCCAATGTTGGTAGATTCCCCCCGATTCCTGGCCACATGTCGAAGTGTCCCTGGACAAGACACTGAACCCTGACCCTTATTAATAATAATGATAATAACAAGACTTGGTCAACGTCAGTGATGTTTTCTTAGGCCCAGTAGTGATTCTAACATCATATCCAAACTTGGATGTACAATGATCTTCAATAGTAAGAACATTTTATTATTATTTTGGCGGTGTAGTTATCATAATTGGCTAATTAAAACTTTATGTTTTGGGTGTGCTTTGTCTGAATTATGGAGGTACAGTAGTAGTGATTTCTTTTTTGTTTTGCAATCACACTTGCAAATAAATGTAGCACACTAATTGAGTTTTCCTTGCCTATGATCATTTTACTTTATTAGATTGGTTTTGCACTAATATCATTCATGCAGCCTTTTTACTGTATCTGTATTTTCCTCATGTTGCTGCAGGTGCAGATTCCCACAGTGACGTGAGCTCAGTGAGCGGTGGCGCACCCTGGGACAGCAGAGAGACTTCCCTGGCTGCCTCCACAGCCGCCTCACTGGCCTCTTCCCTGCCTCTGAGAGACATAATGGATGCGAATGAAGACATTAAGCACAGGGACCACAGCGACAAAGGCTCGAATGAGTCTATGGGCAGCGGCTCATCCTTTGAAGAGCTTGACATGGATCAGGAGGAGCAGGAGGAGGGAGAACAGAGGGAGGAGAAGGAAGATGGAGATGTGGAGAAGCTCCCTGAGGGTGAAGATGGAGCTAGAAAAGCAGTTGAACTGATGGCTGAAAAGAAGGAGTCCTTGGGGGATGGAGAGGAGGAGGGTGGATGCTGAAGCGATAAGGAATGAGGCCATGTAACACTGGCATGCTAGAGTTTCTCAGTTGTTGCTGTTGCTGGTTATCTGTCATGTAATCTTATTTGGGATCTAAAGCTGTTCATGCCATGACCAACATGCCATATTTCTGCACCTACTAATTCTCTTTTTAAAGCCTGTGATTTTTATTATACTTTAATGTCTCTTTTTTAATCATTCCTGATCCTATATTTAAGGTCTATCAGGATGGAGCAACAGACAACTCCTTAGGGTTAAGTCTACTTGAATAAACCTAATTTTGTCTGCACATGTTGTGCAGGAAACGAGAGTCAAGATTTGATTAATTCTATATTTCATTTAGACTGTAATCTTGTTTGAATCATCGCCATTCCAGTTCAGATTAGAAGTGACACTGCAGTTTAAGATTAACATCAAAGCAAAGACGCTGATGTCTGCATCCTGGATCCTGGATCATCATGCAGCATCTTTGTGCCCGTGTTTGACAGTTGATATTGTACGCCACTTTCAAGGTCGTGTCCTGAGGAAATTTATGTCATGTGTTTGTGTGCATTACCTGACTTTGTTGTCTTGATATATAGTAAAGATTGAATGAAAGTGTGCAAAAGCTGATGTCATAGAACTTTTGATGGACCTGTTTCATTGTGGGTTTTTTTTTTATTTGGAAAATATTTATCACATAGACAAAAATCTGAAATCTGAGGCAGAGAAAAATGTCAGTTAAGTCCAAGTTATCAGGACTAAATAACAGAATTTAATGATGAAAGTGTTTTCCCTTGGATAATGTACAGAACAATTTATTGTCACTGTGTGCTCAGATAATTGCTTTTATTTTTAACCCATTCTCTTTTATAGTTTGTTTATTGAACCACGCTACAGTTTTGTTTGTAGTCAAAATTCACTTCCAGAGGCTAGTTGTGATATGTTTGTAGGTCGAAATTGTTAGTGATGTGAGACATTGGAAATAATGTACAGAATATTGCCATGGTTGTGTCTTTCTGTATGCAATAAAATTTTCAAAGGAAAGGTTCAGAGGACAGGAATCAGTCATCATGTTATACAGAGAAAATATATGTCTTATTCTACACTACTAAAAAACAGATTAAGGGAACACTTCATCATCACTGTGTAACACCAAGTCAGTTAAAATTCAGTGATATCAATCTGCCTATTTGGGAAGCACAAGTGATTGTGAATCAGTTTCACTTGTTTGGGTGCAAATGCAATTGCCAACAAGTGCAATAGAGAGAAAAAAGCAAGACAACCCCCAAAAAGGGAATGGTTTTTCATGTGGTGGCCACAGATAAATACTCTCTCCTTATCCAACCTGATGGATTCTTTTCTAGTCTTGTGTTTTGTTTGTGTCCTTGTCACTACTGGTAGTATGAGGAGTACATGTAGCCCCATGAAGTAGGTAAGAGCATGGAGGAGATACCAGGAGCCTTTACACCAGGAGAGCTGGACAGGGTTGTAGAACCCAGCAGGAGCACCAGTATCTGAAAGGAGGAACATGAGGGGCGCTGCAAGCCTCCAGCAGGCTACTGGTGTACATGTGTCTGACCGAACTGTCTGAAACAGACTCCACAACGGTGGCATTAGGGCCCAATATCCTCTAGCATAACCTGTGTTAACAGTCTAGCACCATGCAGCTTGATTGGCAATCGCCAGAGAATACTGTAATTGGCACCCCGTCCCGTTCTCTTCATAGACAAGACCAGGTTCACAATGAGCACATGTGTCAGGTGTGAAAGAGTCTGGAGACGCTGTGGGGAACCTTATGCCGCCTGTGACATCATCATGGATGATTAGTTTGGTGGTGGGTCACTGATGGTCTGGGAAGGCGTAGGCGATAGCCAACAGTACACTGAATGCTGTGAGGTTCAGGGATGAATTCCTTAGCGATTGTCAGATCTTAAGCTGGTGCAGTGGGCCCTGGGTTCCTCCTGGTGCTGGACAGTGTCCGGCCTCATATGGCATGAGTGTAAAGGTACATTGGGAAAGACTTTGAGCTTTAATAATGTTCATCAAATTCTGATATGTGATTTGACTATTCCCTGAATTTTTTGAGCAGTTTTCTTACTCAAAGCCACATAATTTCTGTTCCGATTTTTATTTTTCCCACCAGAGATGCAGAGATATAACAAAGTGTTTGTGCCAGAGGGTCACATTGTTGTTTGTAAGTTATTGATGAGGTGGTAAGTGCCTAATAACCTACTAAGCTCTCTCTTTAACCACGTTGATGGTTTCACGTTGTAATGTAAAACAACGTGAAACCATCAAAGGCACAGACGTGTATAATAATGTTTTTTCTTTCATTGCAAATTAAGCTAATTAAGCTTTGCTGTTTTAAGAATTTCTGGAGGGAGCAATATCCCTCAGTTTAAGCACACTTGAACTGCTTAATCAATGCGAACAAAATAATACAAATGTGCCTTTGGGAGCAGAAACACTTAGTTCTAAATAATGTTACTGTATCTAAATTCTTTCACATTAGCAGAAGCTGCCTGTACAGCAAGTGTTAAGCCAGTGTTGAGCCCTTTTTAGTCCTGGTCTGGTTGAGTTATGTTGGTTATTCCTTTAATTGTGACAGAGAAATTAAGCATCATCTCTTATAATATCCATCGAAGAGAGTCTAACTAGTTGTTTGCATGGGAGAAATGATTTACGTCATCTTAATTACACCAAGCTTTAAATGATGTCACCTAACAATTTCTAATATTTAGTTTTCTGGTGATGCTGTGAGGTTGGTAGCTATACTGCCTACAGAGGTGTGATCAGTCTGCAGGGACAGCTGCCCTCACCACATGTCTGTTGCACTTTCACTTTTAATCCTGGCACTCCAACCTTTATCCAAAGGCAAAAAATGAAAATGAGTCTGGAAGAGGCTGTGATGACACACTGGGTCAACAACTGATTTAATTAATTGTGAAACCTACAGGGGTGTCATGCAGCTTTGAGGGCACGGAGATTATTGCCTTTCCATGATGTTAATTATTAATCTCATTACACTGCACATGGAGAGGGATAGAGGGAGATGTCTCAACACACAAATTTAGACGCCGACCATTGCGTGTCAGAATCTGCTTTTGGCAGCAGAGAGAAAGGGATCGCAGATCAACCCTCTCAAAGCGCATGTCCCCAGCGTGCATCACGGTGCCATCTGGGACTGACCTCACACTCTCCAGTGCCGTGTCAAAACTTGTTTGCGGATCCCAAATAAAATTTCCAGGGCTGTAGATAAGCAGTCTCCAAGGAATCGTTGTTTTAACATACTGTACCCCCCTCCTGACCGCTTGAACAAATAGGGGGCGAGTCCTAAAGCTCCCACTGTTGGTATTAACATGCATTTCAACAGCTTTCTAAGTAGAGCAACGCGTCCGAAAGAAACCACATAGTCTTTTCCGTCAGGCTCTAAATGACATAATATGAATTTGGTACACAGTTGCGATGAGGCAGACTATCTCCAGGACTGGTCTTGCGTCGAGGAACCTGCATTTCTGTTCAAAGATCCAGACCTTCTGAGAGTTGAGGCATTCCCAGCAAACGCTTTTGTCAGCCGCCGTATTTGAAAATATTGTTTTCAGTTTGTGAGGATTTTGTAAATTCTCAAGTAACAGGTATAATTTTAACTTGGTGTCTAATTCCCCCATTTGTTGCGCGCTAAAGCGGTTGATCTGCATCATAGCAGATTCGTAATTCGTCTCTTATTTTCTGGACTTTAAATTTATTACACTTCTCTTTCACACTTGATGCTCAGTTAAGTGCAACGCCCTCGTTTCTCCTCAGCAATGAATTGGGCGTTAGTTGCGTTTGGTTTTCAACGTGTTTAGGAAATGTGACTTTTGAACCGCTGTCAGGATCAGATTTCCAGGATCCAGCGGCTCGTCGTGTGTTGTTTCAGCACCGCGGACAGCTCCTGCTACGCGGCTCAAACTTCAGGCAGCGACACTCACATCCTTCATTCACTCATGCAGCTCCAGTGCAGTTCACAGCCACATTGGTTTTAGTTATAAAAAAAAACACCAACAACAACAAAAACACTGCTGCAGAAGATATGCGTTGGTTTTTCACCGTCCATTCATCCCACGACAGCGCTGGAAACTGAGGAATCCTGCACAGGTGAGAGATTTGTGTGTTGAAATCCTGAAGGTGCCTTTTTTTGTGAACTTCTACAGTGCTGCTTTGTAGAGAAGGTAAATTAAGTCCGTTTTAAATTTGATGAGAAGTTGTAAACTATTGTCACATCTGTACAATATGAAATTGAAGGAATTAACTAGTACATAAGTTGTAATTTTCTGGCACCATAACTATTCTTTTTTTCATCCTCAATTGTTGAGGATGTAATGACCACACTGTTGCCTCCTTTTGTTTATCACTACATCTCTGGCTACAGCCATGTATACTTGATGCACACGCTTCAACATGGATGAGGCTGCAGAACAATACTACTAAACAGGCGTCGCGGCACACGACAAACGCCATATCGCCAATCTCGCTCATTTGGGAAATCACTTTGTGTAAGAAGTAGCAAAGTCTAAACTTGATCATTAGTTTGTGTGTCACAGGGTGTTGGCGAGAAGATGATGATTAACGCAAACGTTGTTTCGACACATTTTCGGAAAAGGCATCCCTTCAGAAAATGAATTTTTATGCATCACTATCGTATTTATCTCTCTTAAAAATCTAAAATAATAATCCGAATTGTTAGAATCACAGCAGTAGTTGAACAGTGAGATATTGTTTGTGGGGTTACATCAGAGTGATGTACTGTTTCCTTCCAGTTTGATCTGTGTTGCATTTTCAGCAGATAAAATAGAAAACCGCGCAGCGTAATGTGTTGAGCGCAGCGTCAAGATTCAGATGGTACATACACGTCATTGTTAATAAACTGTAACAATAACAGTGAAACAGCTGTCATGCAGCTTTGAGGGGAATGTTTCTGTTGATCACTGATATATCACACACGTTTCGCCGAATACTCAATAGGATAAAACATAGTAGTAAAGTGAAATGATGTGTAAGCCCAGCATTCACAGCTGAAGATTACTGTAAATTTAGGTCATGTCTGACTGAAGAACATGCTCCACTGCCATCATCTGAATCCAAAGACAAAACAGTAGCAGGGGAAGCTGAGGCTCTCTGACCTGTGGCCCCTCCACAGATCAATCCTACTTACAGAATGCCTCACCTGTCTCTTGTGACATGATGCTTAATGGGGAAACATTTCCAGTGTTACTTGAGGACAGGAATCCCTTTTAATTAAGTTAGGCACTGGACAACCAGGGCTATGCAGCAACATTATGGAACAAAGCATGCACAACTCCACATCTGCGAAGATAAACCTAAACAAATGAAGCAATCATTTGACAATTCCAATGTTACAAAAAGCCTTTTAAAAACCTATTTTCTCTAAACAGCTGCTAAAATTACCAGTAATATATAAAGTATGTAAAGTATTTATTGCATTTAAGAGAACATGACTGAACTTTGTAGATTTAAACTTATGGACATCTGCCTTGTTGCTTCATCATCACTCTTCACAATGCACTCAGGCTGTATCAGCTACTGGCTATCAGTAATTAAATTTCTGTATGATGAATCACTCTGGTCTCATCAAAAAGGACAGCTTAATAGCTTCCTTATGGTCACGCACATAATTACATGCACACGCACGGCTGCAGGTGAGGTGCATCACTTAGACGTCTGCCAGTGTTATCCACATAGAGTCTATACTGGATGCCCACAACAACTTTTAAATTAAGTAATGTCCATCTGCACCTGTTGTAAATGTACTGTAGGTATTTATTTAATGATCTGTATATTTTAAGATGCTAATAATAATCTGCATCAGTAAGACACAGAGGTGCACATTTTATGTACAAGGTGAATGTAAAGTGACAGAGAAGAGATTCCTAGTACTAATTTCAGAGGCGTAGTTTCCAACAGAATGAACTGAAATTATTTCAGTGTGTGGTTTAATGATGTACGCTATTTATAGTTCCTATAAATTTACTTTCAGTTCAAACACACATTGAATGAATATGAAAAGTGAGATGCAGTCTTCACAAAATCACGGTGAAATGAAACATGTTAAAGAAAAAGCGCTATATCTTCAGTACGATTCATTCTTATTCAAGCGAAAGCATAGAGAAGGTTCCAATTTATTAATGATATGTGCATGACTTCAAAATGACTCATTTCTGTTTTACATTTTTAGTCTATGTCTGAGAGGTTGTTAGGTGAATCCTATGTTAGGTATGTCAATCATTTCCATTGTTCATTGTTACTAATGAGCTGCTTTTGATTCTTTCTACTTGCAGCTGTTGCTGAAATACATTATGACTTTAGTAATGCAAAGGACATTAGGAGCTCTTGAAATAATATTTTTAATAAAATTTGGATGGATTTTTTGTTCGAAAAATCTCACAAAGACTTTGCCCAATCCATCTCAAGGTACTAATTCAACTGGTAGTTGCCATTAATTTAGCATATTAGCTGCATGAAGACACACAGTAGGGAGCTGTTTGATAATACTATATCTGTCAAATCAGGAAAGGAGAGTCAGGCAAGCTGAGCTCTCTTTACTTCTCATGCTGCTAATATACTATTAAGTATCCTATTAAGTGTGGCTGACTGTACTGTTAGAAAATCACCTATGATATGATGTATAAATGAGGTGTTGAAGTTCGGCTTTTGGTACTGTCCCTCCAACCTCTTAGTGTCCATTAAATGATTACAACCACAAAACTGCTCACACAGATGATACTTGGATGTCATTTTGATGTTAGATAATTTCTTTTTAATCTATCATTTGAGAGATTTCTATAATTGAGCTGGCGTCTGTGGTCTTAGTATTTGAAGGAGCTGTTGAAAAAAATGTGTTATTGCATACTTGTCTCTACCAGTCAGGATTTAGCTGTTAGTTATCAGGATTGTGACTGAGACAATTGCAGGTTGTTTGTTTTCAGGACAGTGACAATTGTAATGGATGTTACTACCACACTGTCCTGATGTAGCAAATGGACTAGAATTAGATTAGAACATAGATGGTATTTCCCAGATATATCACAATAGTCTAAATACAAGAACTGAAATTAAGACAATTTGAAGCAGCTATTTATGACTCCTGATTGATTGATTTGTGTTATTTTTGTTGTTATACAGTGTAGAAAACCAAAATGTGAGCTTGTTTTCTAATATTTGAAATAATCTAAGTAAAATGCCCATATTAATATGAGTTGTTAGTCCAGGAGCAGCACTAACTCAAAAAAGAAAAAGAAAAAAAACTGTGTAAAAAAAAATCATGGTGTTTCAGGACACTTTCTTTTAATAGGTTTAGGTAATGATGAATAATGCAAAGATACAATAAAAACATCTGAAACAAAAGCATCATACATCCATCATAGTGCTCTGGCCAATCACTGGCCCGGCAGTAATGATCCCTGAAAGACAAAGAGAGAGGATGAATGTTTGATGAGGGAAGAAGAATTGGGCTCCTGGGAGGCAAAGGACTTTTAAACACATGCAAGGGATTCCCTCTTTTACAGGTGGAGAGAGAGCGGAGATGGATGAGGGGGAAGTGCAGTACAGTCAGCTTTGAAAGATGGTTGTAAAACAGATACATATACTGTTCTGTTAGCATATACACTATAGAATAAGGCTAAATTGTATGATAATCAGGAACTGCATATAATTGTTCATGTACCCTTTACTGACTGTTTAAACTGTATGTATGTAAGCTCATTTATGTGACAGAAAATAGTTGCAGTGATGCAGTGAGCTTCTGAATTGATTTCCCGCTTAATTGCAGTAGATGCTACTCAGGAAATGTCTCGAAATTTCTTCAGCAGATATTCAAACTTCAAGCACCTCTTCACTCTCTAATTGCTAATTGTACAAATGACCTTATCAGAAAAGGTTAGTGGTTTTATTTCTGGAAGACATTTCATTGTTTTATGATGTAACTCTGAGGTTATCATTGATCCAGTCAATCTTCCTCTAGCAGCATTAATTAAACTGGATTCAAATACACAGTTGCTTTCAAGTAGCGTTCAGAAAAAATAAGTGTAGGATTTCCTTTGAATATGTTATCTGTCATCACTCACTATAGATCATGTATCTGTCTATAGAATATATTAGCTCTATTTAAACAGGCTGGCTTTGATGTAGTTAGATGAGTAATTCTACAGAAGTCTAGTGAGAAAAACTATAAATAATAATAAATGAAAATGCATCCACTACTAACAAAGAAAACAAAATAAATCATACATTGATAAGCTTCCAGATGTGGGGTGGATTGTAAATGCAAGATGGCAAACATGGAGAGGTGTAAATGATCCAAAAGACACTGTGATATACAGTACAAGTAAGAAACTAGAACTCGCTGTGTCCACATTAATATCAGTGGGAATTGAATAAACACCAAGACCACATTACATTTGGTATTTGTGTCTTGTGAGTCATGTGTGAGAACTCTCATCTATTTAGATGTAGCTTTTATGCAACTAGTGGAGGCGTGCACAGTAAATGCTTGTGGGGAGTGACAGTTGTTTTTTTGTCTTTTTTTTACTTGCTAACAATAAGGAATATTACCAACTTTATCCTTTTAATTGTGTCAACAAATTCAATCAAATGTCCAATCAGAATCTGTGAGACTTTCATTTGTCGTAAGAGCTTTCAGAATTACAGTTTCATGCATTGTTTGGGCAAATGTGTGTGTGTGTGTGTGTGTGTGTGAGAGAGAGAGAGCACCCCTGAGCCTTCTTTCCCATTAGCAGGTCATCTTCAGTCTCCTCCCACACTGGACTATTCTCTTTGTCAGCTGGAAATATGATTTTAGGGAAGCCTGACTCCCATTACCTTTGCTTCCTCTTAGCCATACTCCAAGTCATTCCGCTGGGGATTTCCAACCTGCTCATCCAGGCTCAGAGCAGCATATACAGTATATGACCTCCACTCTTCAACACTTGCTATTGCCTGGGGGGATATTACCATATTAATGCTGCACTCCACTCCTGGGGCAAATGATTGTCATAAAGAAAATCAGCTTGGATAGCATCTTTTTCAAACCCCACCCTCATCCCCTTTTCACTGCTGCCCACGTTGCCATCCTCTTTCTTTTTTTCCTGCCCTCTCACATCTGCTATCTTTTCTTGTACTTTTTCAGCCCGCCCCCCCCCTCCCCCCGTCCACTCCTCCCATTCCTTCACACAGTCTGGTTTGAAGTGTGTAAGAGGCTGGCAGGCTTTACGCTCTTGAATTAAAAAGGCCATCTGGTGAAGAGGGAAACAGGGATGGCTGTATAGGAGGAGAGAGGAAAAATAACATGCATGGTTTTTCTTTGAAGTTAATGTGTAGACAGAACCTTGGGAGGGATATTACATCTTAAGTGTAAATATTGTTCTCAGCACCTGTCATTTAAACATACATAGCATTTTAGAATATATCAGATCCATTTTGTATACACTCACCGGCCACTTTATTAGGCACACCTTGTTAGCACCAGGTTGGACCCCCTTTTGCCTTCAGAAGAACTGCCTTAATCCTTCGTGCCATAGATTCAACAAGGTACTGGAAACATTCCTCAGAGATATTGGTCCATATTGACATGATAGCATCACGCAGTTGCTGCAGATTTGTCGGCTGCACATCCATGATGCGAATCTCCCGTTCCACCACATCCCAAAG
>JAUBNQ010000023.1:12689372-12707824 GCA_032353495.1 Ctenopoma kingsleyae
CATGCCTAAATGCATTGAGTTGCCACCATGTGATTGGCTGATCAGTAATTTGCGTCAACGAGCAGTTGGACAGGTGTTCCTAATAAAGTGGCCGGTGAGTGTATATTGTAATATGGGTTGTGGACACTGTAATCTTTCCAGAGGTTTTGGGATAACACTTTTCTGGATTTTGTGGTAGAGCAAAGAATCCATGGTTCCATTAATTATGGCAAGTTGTCCAGGTCCTAAACAGGACAAAGCCCCAGACCATCTCACTACCACCACCATGTTTGACCTGTTGGTATGATGTTCTTTTGGGATCTGTGATGGTGCAGTGATTAGCACCTCACAGCAGGAAGAAGGAAGAAGAATCCACGGATCGGCCTCTCTGAGTACTCCGGCTTCCTCCCACTGGCCAAAGACAGTTAGATTAATTAGTGACTCTAAATTGCCCATAGGTGTGCATGGTTGTCTGTCTCTATATGTCAGCCCTGTGATAGACTGGCAACCTGTCCAGAGTGTATCCCTCTTCTCACCCAGTGACAGCTGGGATAGACTCCAGCACTTCTGCGACCCTTAAGCACAAGCAGTTAGGATAATGGATGGACTTTTCTTACTTTTTCACACAGGGCCAGGGAGGTTTGAAAAGCTTTTATCCCTTAATAAATGAAATCATCGTTTAAAAACTAGCATTTTGTATTTACTCAATTTATCTTTGTGTAATATTAAATTTGTTTGATGATCTGAATCATTTAAGTGTGAGAAATATGCATTAAAAAAAATCATGAAGGGGGCAAATACTTTTTGACACCACTGTGGTATAAACAAACAACAACAACAAAAAAAAACTGTTGACAAAGACCACGAGAGAAAGAGTCCAGGTCTCCTGTAGGAATACAGGACTGGGGACAAGACTGACTATGTCTCAGCCACAAATCCTTTTGCCTCCATTTTTTCTTGAGTATATCCTGTATTTAAGTGCCTTACCATTGTTACTGCCGACATTTTTACTCTAGGTACAGGTACATGGTATTCACAATAAATACGGTTAGTCAGCTTACAGCCCAGATTTATAGTTTACTTCTCTTTTTGGGCATTTATGATAGCAGTGTTTCACACGCTGCAGAGCTTCACGGCCAGAATACACACCCCAAACATGAAAATGTTCTTGTTGTACAAAGATGCATTCCTTTGTTACCCTACAGTTGCCATTGTATGTGGGAGAGGTGGTAGTGACTTGGTTCAAATGTTCAGGTTGTTGCGATGGACTTTCACTTGTTGACATGCTGCAAAAGGACCAAATGGAAAGTCTAACATCAACACTTAGTGTTTGTGTGGAAGGGATATTACATTTTTAGTTTCATTGACAGTTGATTAAATATAATGCGACATATCACATCTTATTTATTATTAAAAGACTGCAGTGATTGCACCAGAAAAATCTCTATAGCAGTCTTTATCAACAACAACAACTCCTGGACAACTGAGAATACTGATAGATAGAAGATAAGATATTACTGCAAAATGTTTGAGGTCTGAAACAGAGGCTTGTATTCAGTTATTGCTACAGCTTTATTTGGATTTATGGGAAGCTCAGCAGTTGTCTGATCAGTTTGGTCAGTTCATAGTGCAGACTTCCCAGTTCTCCCACAGGACCTAGCACCATGCATGGTCAGACTGGCCCACTTGTCACCTTCTCCATCTACTGGCATGTTTCCATGGAAACAGGGAGAGAGAGAAAGGAGAAAAAGGAAAGAGAGAGAAACAAACAGAGAAAACCCCCAAAACATGGCGTCTGTAGTCAGATTCTTCATGAGAGCCTTATGTTACTTTAATAGGTAAGTCAGTATTTTGAAACAGAAACAAGAAAATATGAGTAATAATATCCCTGTGCTCTGTTTCTGTAATCTCTTCAGTCATTACAGTTAATTACCGCTTGTCAGCCTACTTGACTTGTTGAGACAATGGATATGAAGCAGATCATTCAGGTTCAGTAATTTCCTCTGATAAACTTCTTCCACACTAAACACTCTGCTTAGTTAAGCCTCTGGGATTTGTGGTGACTAATGCTAGGACTGAACAATAACCCTGCATCTATTCTGTTGCATATATGAGCTGGATCAGCCGTAAATTCTTACAAGTATCACACTAATTCAGTATGTGGCTCAGCACAGTATTGATGCCAGAGTTACAGTATGACAAATTTTAGTTATCAGAAAAAAATAATTTTTATTTGTATATGCTATAATTTTACTTATTCAAACAAATGACCTGATGATAGAAGGACAGTATTATACAATACAGATAAAACAGCTGGGGCACTTTGATTTTAAATAATTTTAAGGAAGAGAAACCTTTTGGAAAATACATTAATTTGCTTTCATGTTGAGAGTTAGATGTGAAAAATCAATACCATTGTCATGCATGTTCACTATATACATTTTAAAGTTGCAGCTAGCAGCTGGTTAGATTATCTTCACACAGAAAATAGAAAAAAGCGGGAAAAAGCGAACCTGACTTTGTCCAAATGAAACAGATCTAAAGCTCAGACATACCTGACGGGAAAAAAGAAAAAAAAAGTGTAAATATTACACGACTGGTGTGCTGTAATGGGGGGTATTTGTGGTACATGTGATATAAATGAAAATGAAAATGAAGAAAAAAACAACTTATAATATTTACTGCTCCCCAAAGCAAAGGCTGCTGTCAGTTGCATTTTCATTAACTTGCTACTACAAATGCTTATTTATTTGTTGTCTCTCTCTCCAGGGAATTCATTTTGCAGCTGACCCTATGTCTGACCTGGCAGATTAATTGTATATGAACATATAAAGTAAATGCATTTATACTTAAAGAACAGGGTTCAATTATAAAATGTTATAAAAGCTGAAGTTGAAGTGTTTTCCCAAAAATGATGAATACATTTTTTTAGCTGCAAGAGAAATACTAACATTATTTTGAGTTGCATTGCACTATATATACATATTACAGAAAATGCATGTTGGTAAATATAATATACACTCTGAAAGTCTTTTCCAAAGGAGGAATTGACTGTGTGCAGAATTTTCAGAATATACAATATACACCTTGTGTCGTTATTATTATTATTATTATTATTATTATTATTATTAGTAGTAGTAGTAGTAGTAGTAGTAGTAGTATACACTGGCAATTGTCATTGATGAATGGTTTATATTTTACTCTATCACAGTCATCATCAATCAGCGTCTAAGAATACAAATATTGACTCAGTTGTGCAGATGTTAAATATTTCCATGGGTCAGTATACCAGTCAGTCCCTGGTATATGTGATGTGAGTAAGACAAAGGGATCATTGTATACTCCAGCTCAAAGACTGTGGCTGAATTTCTTTCTGTTTGATCTGCAGGCTGTAATCTACAAAAATCTCTGAAGAAGAGAAGGACAAAGAGGATGGCACTGATGCTGTAAATGGCCTCTGTCAGAATAAAAACAGTGGTGCTTTGAGATCTGGTGCTGCTGCGCCTCACTGTTCTTCTCTTGAGTACCGCCATTATAAAAAGCTGACCAGACACTGACCAGAAACCACAGGCAGGACAGTGACCTTGTTTTGCCCAGGGATATGTCATTGGGGAAATCCCCTGTGGTGGGGGTGCGCCCTGTGCCCCGACCCGTCTGGCTGTCCCACCTCAGCCTGCTGTGCTTATGTGTATCTCTCTTTGCCCAGGCTCCCCAGGGTTTGCCTGTGGTAGGTTATAACACTGACTCCAAGAGGGAGATCACACTGGATGGAGATTTGATGATTGGCGGCTTGTTCCCTGTGCACCAGAAGGGTGAGGCAGCGGAGGACTGCGGAAAGATCAATGCTCAGAGAGGGATCCAGAGACTGGAGGCCATGCTGTTGGCACTGGATGAAATCAACAAGGATGAGCGCATCTTGCCTGGGATAAGGCTGGGAGCGCACATATTGGACACTTGCTCTAAGGACACCTATGCTCTAGAGCAGGCTCTGGAGTTTGTTAGGGCCTCCCTCACCAAAGTGGATGACAGTGAGTACACGTGCCCCGATGGCTCCTATGCCATCCATGATGATGTCCCTTTGGCTATCTCTGGGGTCATAGGAGGCTCCTACAGTGATGTCTCCATTCAGGTAGGAACTATTAAAAAGACACCAAGTGATCAGATTTGTTCACCATCTGTAATATAATAATTCATTTTCAGCTTGCTGTTGAAAGTCATTGTTTTGATTGAAGTTTTTTTCCTGCCATCAAGTGAGTTGGTAAAATGCTACATTAATACTGCAGTTACAAAGTGTACTGTAATACTGCTATTGTAAGAGAAAGACAGAGAGAGAAAAAGGCATAAGAATTAGTGTGATGGATGTTCATATACTTTAACTGTCCATTTAGACTTAAGTACCATGTTCAATTACCCTATGTGAGATGTTAATGCAAGGACTTAATGAGTATCGGTTGCACAAGGAGGATCTGTTTACCTGAATGCTACAATGCTCGGTTGATCTAATTTAGAAAATCTCTTTCCTGGTAATTCACACTTCAGCAGCAGTCCTGTCAGGGGCAGACATGCTACAGATGTTGTGCTCTGGACAGGCTGACAGGATGACTGGTGAAGGCATGATTACTTTCAGCAGCAGTGCTCCTTTCCGTTCACTCCAGCTGATGATGTGATGAAAGCTCTGCTAATTGGGTCTCCAAATCTACAGCTGAAATATGACTGCCACATCAGTGAAATTTCAGGTTGTTTTTATTGTAAGAAGAGATGAGCTAGAGAACTGAGATTTGTAACTATTCACAAATAAACATGCCTTAAAGCATTAACTCCAACTCATCATCCTCGCTCACTCAGTCAGAGAACCATATCTGCTGTCTCGGCTGAGCACGGTTCAAGAGTATGGTTCACTTAACTTGAGACACGTAGCTTCATGTTCCAGATATCTGCTTGTCTGAAGAAAGAAATCCACTTGCCCATCCAGAAATAATAATCAGCTTCAGAGCATTAATAAACCATAGATGTTGTAGGAATAATTGTGGCACGTGTCTATATGTTTTAGTCATGACTCGTGGACAACAGCGGCTAGCATTTGTCAGCGCAGAGATGCATACAAATAATTGACCACAGTAAATGGCTGCTTCACTGTCTACTGCCATGCAAATGTTTTCTCATATGGCCATGTGAAAGCCCTATGCATATTTTGAGGACAAGTTTAAAGCAGTGTGTTAAACAAAAATCGATTTATCCACATTTATTCAAGTGAGTAAGTGCTGCAATTTAAGCAATGTTCTCTGATCATACTGGTACTCAGATGTACCTTTGTTTGTAGTTCCAAGACAAATATCTTGGGCTCCATGCTTTACTTTACTTTTACTTTACTTTACTTGGCAGATGCTTTTATCCAAAGCGACTTACAAGGAGAAGACACAAGCAATTACCATTTGGTTTCTGTAAATACTGAGTTACTACAAACTAAGAGCCCTGATAAGACCCAACTCATGAACATGCTAGGAATTTTTAAGTGCTAGATAATTTTGTGAATGTGTGTGTTAGACTCATTAGAAATACTTTTTAAACAAGTGAGTTTTTAAATGTTTTTTAAAGGTGGTGATTGTCTCAGCTAGTTGGATGGAGCAGGGCAAGTCATTCCACCAGCCAGGGACAACAAAGGAGAATAGACTCGATTGGGATCGGAGACCCGTGAAGAAGGAATGGTGCAGTCCTGCTGCTGACAAAACACAATGCCAACCATACAGTGCATTACAGTGATACATTATACAAGTAGAAGGCTCTTGGGAAATGATGAGAGTTGGATTTGGAACACCTATAAAAAGGGATTCCTGGTGAAAAGAACAGTTTGGAAATAACAGATTTGATAAACGAGCTGTAATTTTAGTGAAACCCTGCATCTGGGGCTCCTCAGAGAGCGTCCTTGTCTTGTGGTAATTTATGGGAGTACTATTACAAGCCCGAGGTCTGAGGTCTGCCCTAGCTTCTCACTGAATCTTCCTCACCAGCAGGACTGCACCACGGGACACAATTCCCTTTCCCACCATGAATAACCCTCTGTATTGTAATACAGTTCATTTATGAGGTGTACCAGCAGACAACTACCCATCTTTTTAAAATGACATGATCACATTATTATCTCATCTAAAAACAGAACACTGGCTTTCCTTACAACTAATATAATTATGCTGATGTTTCAAAGATATGCTGTGTGAGATGTGCACTTTGAAAACAAGAGGTGCATTTGTTTACATGTACTACTGTCTTGCTATTTCCAGGGATGATGTTATTACACAAAGATATGCATTTGGGGCATATGAATATGTGGCATTTCTCTGCTCATTGTTGCTCTGTAGATTGTGCAGATAATGTTTTTGTCCTTTGTGGCTGCCTGTTTTGTGCACAACCTGTCTGAATGTGTGAAGGTAAACCACGTCTGTTCTTCTGTGAGAATAGCAGGTAGTTAAGTCAGATGTGTGTATTTCACCCTAACAGCAAGGCGCTTACAGGAAAACCAACAAAATTAGTTTAAAGACCTCGATTGCCATGGTGACATGGTGGAACATGGTGAACTGACAGGTGGTGAGAATGCTGAGTACGGTCTTAATCTGTCACAATGAAGGAGTGTGTTGCTGTGCTGCTGGTGTTGTGGTGTGACAATCACAGATATGGGGGGGTGTATCTGGCTGTAGGCCTAGCCATGCTGGCGTTACATTGGCACAGACTGAGTTAAGTGTGGAGGCGAAGTTCCATGACGCTCTTGCAGGCTAGGCCCTCTCGTCCCCATCTGTGGTTGCAGCCAGGCTGTCTGATGGTTTGGCAGAGGTGTGCATGCACATAGGAATTAGAGGGATTGAATGGGAGATGTTTCACAGTAACACTGAGACAGTGACAGGCAGATATGATCAAGGAGGGAAATGGATGGAGTGAGTCACATGGCATCATATGGCATCAAACAATTTAATAATCAAAGCCCCTCTTAAACAGTCAGAGGGAAGTATCTGATGCCATCTGGACAGTTTGAAGGAATCTATTTGTAAAATATTTACATAACTCAAATAGTCTTGACCATCTTCCCTGGAGAATCTAATCAGTAAAAAGGTTATCAATGACCTTGTGCTGACATACTGAGTGACAATCAGTATCCTTATTCATGTGTGAAGAGCCAGAGTAATGACAAAATACAGGTTTCAGTAGTATTATTGCATACTGAAAGAAAAAATTCATGCTCCAACAGTGTATGCAGTTGGGTATAGCTACTTTATAGAGGAATCACTGGCCCTTTTACTCTGTAGTGCCCTAAAGGTGAGGGTTAATCAGAAATGCATTATATTCTTACAGTCCAGAAACATCTAGTGCAGCTTCTGGGCTCACGTTTGATTAATACAATATATGGAAGAGAGTTCTGTTACCCCGACAACAGCTACTAAATATGAGTCACTTGTATTAGAGCATCCCAAGGCAAAACATCATAGTCACCAAGGCGCATTACAAGAAAAACACCTCCAAAATGTCAAATATTCAAAGTTCACTGAAGAACTATTCTCAGGCATGAAACAAAGATAGAGGAAATTTCTGGAACCAATCAGCAAACAGTGAAAAATAACCTGCTCTGATCTTTCAGAGATACACAAAAATGGCAGAAGCCCGACTTGTTCCACAGTATTTGGTTAATAGCTCTTATGCAGCTTTGTATATTATTGAAGCATTTTAGCACACTGCCTGAGATGTGATTATTTTGACTGATTAGTGAGACAGGAGAAGTCACACTCACAAGGATGTATACTTGAATTTGAAGATATAGACCCTGATATAAACATGCTGTTTGACATTTGCAGACTAAACTGTGAGCAGAATAACAGGGTAAATGTATGAGCTTTCACAGAACTTCAGAACTTTTTACCACCCCCAAACTCCCCTATTTATAGAGTTGTCTTCATCTGCAGGTAGAAATATCTGTAGAATATGTGAGTTTTACAAGGGATTTAAACAAACTTCATGCTAGCAGTTAGCTTGATTTGTGAATTATGTGTATGTTTAATTGGCCTAAAACTGTTTTCTGCTGAATTAAGATTGATGCCTATGATATACCTCTGACAGAACAGAACTGACTGTAAAGCGACAATAATGCACTGAGTCACAAAAGGCAGACACAAATGGGAGTGAGTACATGTCAAAGCTGAGTTACTGATATTGTAAATGAATGGAACTGCAGCCGTAGCTTAACATGTGGTGTGTGAATGGTGGACTCTGGGGGCTATGAAAGACTACTGCAGCATAAAGATGATTCCTTTTATCCATCAGGATGAGGGAGCACGACTTGATCAAAAAACATCCTTCCTCTAGGTATCGAACAGCTCATATCTCCACCCTGCTAAGGCTGTTGCCAAGCAACAAACTCATAAGAAATAAACTAAAAATGATCCAGTGCACTCATATTACTCTCTATGTATGTGCTGTATGTGCATGCGTGTCTGCTCCTCATGTATGTGTTTAAACGTGTGTTTCAGAGTGCTGCAGTGAGCTGTATATGTGTGATAATGAGTGGAGCTAAGGACTGCTGCTCTGGGAATACAGTGTTATTGCTGTAGAAGCACACTGAGACAGTCTTCTGGGAGGAGCAGATGGGTTTTTCATGTAGAAAAAAATCATGACATCTCTACAAGGCCTGATATTTCCTGGACCAGGACACTCTCCCAGTCTCCTATTTCTGTGTTCCTGTGTATCTCTTGCTCTGTTATTTGACAATTACCCCAGCTGTGTCTGCTCTCACATTTCTTATTACTTTCTCTTTAATGTCTGTCTCATATCAAAATAAATGTAGTGCATGACATCTACTGTAGATGTGCTTCACTTCCAAATCATAATTTAAAAAAATAAAAAGTTGAATTTAGTTAGAAATATAGAACAGTTAATTCAATATAAATATGTATCAGAAATACAATTTTGTGGACCTATCAAGTTTTATTATATATAAATATATTGTATGTATTAAACAATTGTACAGTATTTTGACATTTCACATGGACAGTCTCAAATACCTTGCAGCATTGTCTAGTGTCTTAAGGAGTATTTGTATGGAAACAGCTTATAGCCGCTGAAAAGAACAATCCTGTTACTCTGTGTCTGTGTAAAGTGCAGCTGTGTGCTATACTATACTCTCATTGCTTGGGAGGAAACCACTTCCACTGTAATCTGCTCAGTTCCAGGCCACTTCATAATTTTTGTTATTAAATAAAGTGCTGCCTGAAGCAGGATGATCCATAGGTGAATGCATGAGACTATGCAACATATAGTGTCCAGAAACCCAGGCAGTCAAGAAATAATGGAAATTGTTTCATATTTACTTTAATTTTAGTCTTACAAAAATTAGATCTGATTTAAGCAACTGTCAGAGTTCAGAAGTCATTTGTGTGTATATTTTGAGATTCTATAGCTGTGAATCTCTTCCTGTCCTTCATTTTGGATTAAATATAAATTATAAAGGACACAAATGGCAGACTATTTGCTTTTTTTTGGTACTGTAAACATTACAAACACAAAAATAAATAAAAATAAAAATACAAAAGTATGTAAGAAAGTTCTGGTACCCAAATCGGTACTTCATAACAGATACCAAACCTTGCCTACTGCATTAATAGATGTTACAGGTTTCTTCTGAAAAGTGAGATGATTAAACTATGCAAATCTGTTGTAGTAACTAATACTGTAAGTCACAGACTGTGAAGGTGAAATAACAAAATAAAGAAATCCAGAAATATGGGCTAAATTATGTAGCAAAATTCACTAAAGACTTTATTCCTCTTTTATTTCTCATGTACACATACTGTATGCATAATTTTGTTCATTTACTGTGCAACACAGAAACTATTCTATTTATGCTGTGCTATGTACACATGCTGAATTGCGTTGGAATGACAAAGATTTACACAGGACAAAACATTTTCACAGGCCACACACCATCCTCCAAGCACAAATTGGTGAACAAAAATGTCTGCAGGATATAAATGTGCCATAGGAACCCTTAATGCACAGCGTGTTTCACCCTCTTATTTTAATGAGAATTATTCTTCACACTCTTCTTGTCTGCTCTTCTTGTCCTCTTAAGCTCCAGCACTCCTGTGCTCCTTTGATTCCATCACAGTTAAGCTTCTTCGCTGAGAATGCTCATGCTGTTATAGCCAGTTAGCAGAGGGCTCCCTGGGTGAAGGTGCATCACTTCACAAAAAATAATTAGTTGTAAATGACTTTAAGTGGTCGAAAAGAAAAACATGATCGCTGTCTTGCTCATTGATTGACATCTCAAGTGTCAGGCGTTGGAAGGTAGGTGAGTCTTCTGTTTTCAAATAAGCATCTTTTCATATAAAAATCTATATAATGATTTGCAATAGCTCGTTGTATCAGACATGTCTGACAATGTGCTTTACAACCTTTTATAAGCCACATGTAAGTGGATTACTAACTAGCATAGAGCTTCTATAAAAGCACATTCGCAACCACAATCAAGACCAAATTTCTACAATATGTCTGAGTAACATTTCTTTTTATTTTGATCTTTTTGCCTGTGTAGAGTAAATAATGACATTAACATAGCTATGCCTAAACAGATATTTATATTCATATTACAGGTTAAATAAATACTGCACTGTACAGTTAAAGGTCATAAAAAATGATACTTTTTAAAAATTATTTGACCTGATGATTATGTATTTATATATGAAGCCAGTAAATGGTGATTTATTGCTCATCTTGTTTTCATTTGTAAAAAGAATAGTTTATGTATTTTTTCTATCTACGCATAGTTCACCAGCAAAAGGATAAACCTCAACCCAAAACTGTTAGCTTATCCTTCTGTCAACGAATATGTCAATCATCTCAAAATGAAATGCATTATTGCTTTGTCTAAGTCATGGTTATCAAAATATGTTTTCAGAATTATGGCTTACTGTGTGCAGATTCAAGTGTAAAAAATGCCATTACACCATTAAAAAATAAATTTACAATGCAGTAAAAAGTGAAAGGGTGTGAATAAGTGAAGGATAAATGCATATTGAATTCATAACAGTTGAGGACTTGACACATTTTGCAAGAACTAATGTGTACGTGATGATGTAAACAGTGAAATTATTCTTAAATGTTTTTTAAAAGTAAGTATGTTGAACTGAGATGCAACTTGTCTATTTTAATCAAAGGTATAGGTAATACTTTTTGATATTGATTCTTT
Source organism: Ctenopoma kingsleyae (assembly GCA_032353495.1). NCBI lineage: Eukaryota > Metazoa > Chordata > Actinopteri > Anabantiformes > Anabantidae > Ctenopoma > Ctenopoma kingsleyae. The sequence continues at coordinate 12,700,576 of JAUBNQ010000023.1, forward strand.
ATCATTTGCCGAAATATGTCAAATAATTGTTATTTGTAGTTATATTGCACAAAATTTACAACATGCTGTGGAGAACTTTTGAAAACTTTAACTTATATATGGACACTGAGCCAAAGCTATGGAGAATAATAATTCACCTACATTCTTAGAAAGACTGCCATAGTGCCTAGAGATGGTTAAAACCATCAGATTAGCAACTGCATGTAGAATTCAAATCCCACCAGAACCTTGTGTATCTTCCCTACAGGAGTCCTCTTAGCCTTTCCGACTGCCTTTGTGTTAAAAGACACCAAGGGAAGCCATAAAATGTTCTTATTCCTTAGAGTGAACAAAGAAGTCTATCACAGCATTAGTAGTTATTAAGTTATTTATAAGATCATACTGTTCAGTCAGCATCACCTATCTAACTAATCATCCTCAAGCAAATGTAAAAAGCTTACAACAAAGCTATTAGTGCGTCTTTCTTTTCTATGGTGGGCTGGATTTTAAACATTGCCTGTCTGACAATTAGCATATTGTTCATGTATGGAGAGCACTCACAGTGCAGCAGCATCCTGGTGTCATGTTGTGTACTGAAAATGCAGTAGAGAGTTTGTGAATGTTTTGTGATGCATGATATATTTGTGGGGTTGAAAACAATGTTCACACTGTTAAGTGGACAGTCCCCAGTATTAAACTTTTGTCAGGATAAGTATTCATATGCAATTATGAAGACATTATGAAGAAGAACCTCATAAGAATTACTCATAATGGAAATTGGTTTAGCTGTTTTAATGAAGAATTGACGAATGTGAAAATGATTAATTAGTGTTCATGTGTCACTTTCCACTTTTGCTCTTACTCTGATTTCTTCCTAAGGGATCAACCATACGCTGCCAGCTGTTTCACCACATGTAGAGAAGGACTGTCAAGGCAGTTTAGGAAGAAAGACAATTTTATATAGAAATATGATTATTAACCTGTCTGCATAATCAGGGTTTCTCAAGTTGACCTGAGACAGGGACTTTCAGAAGAAGTCATTTGAGCCTTTGAACTGTTATGAAATGCTCACTCATGTGTTTCAATGATCTAGATTTTAATTTTGTTCTTCAGTTGCTGCTGCACAAACACAAAAAACTGCAATGTCAAACTAGCACATTAGTTCACCATTGCCACTTTATTACATTGTTTGGGTGTTGGAAAAAAAAAAATCAAGTCCAGTAGCTTTTGATTGTGCTGATGTATTTCATTTTTTGTGAGACGTTCTCTCATTAATCCCAATAAATCTAGGGTTCTGGAAATAACTGCCATTGGCTCATTTAATATTCATCTCTCTGATCCTGCAGAGTAACAAAGATCCCATTATTAAAATCCATTGAGGCACATCACACTAGAATTACTGTAATGTCTCAGTGTACCGCTCTCTTTTTCAGTGAGGATACGTTCTAATCAGTGAGGCGTCTGCTGATCATGTTTCCCTCGTGTACTCGTGTATTTGGTTTACGATATACTGTATGTTGACTTCTAAGCACACCTATAATTCTTTAAACTGGCGGCAGTAATTATATGAGAATGTCTTCCTACGTACTTGTCACGTCATACTGTACAGTGTATTTAATGTATGGCTATATTTAATTGTCACTTTAACTGTAATTTTAATAGCAATTCTTAGTTATAATAGCTCGACATTTAAGTCATTTGGCAAAAGACTGAGATACAGCTGAACTGTCCTATAGAAACTGACAGTTTCACAGGTAAAATTACAATGTTCAGAACTAGTCATGCACAGCTACAATATGACAATATGATAAATTAAACTTAGGGTGGATGTATTTGAAATGAAATTGATTTGGGTTTTCCTTAGGATTGACTCATTGGCATTCAAGATGTTGTGCCATGAGAGTGCTGGTGTGAGAGCCAACATTAAAGTCAACCAGATTTAGGTTGGCACTGTTCTTGACTGATCAGACAGGCTCCCCTTAGGCTCCCACAGAAATGCCTGAAGCAAAAGCTAGACAGTAGCTCCTTCAGCACACCATGTGTGGTGTCACGACACTGACAAAACCTATTACATAGAAAACGCAAAGTTCAAAGATTCTTTGATTCTTTTACCCCTTTTCACTTGCCAGTCCCTGCCCTGAACCTCTCTTGCCTCTCTCTGTCTGCTTCTCTCCAAATGAGAGCAAGAACTTTCTGAAAATGTGTTCATTTTTGTGGTACAGACAATTCAATCCACTGTGACTAACACTTGAAATCATTGAGTCCTGAATGTACATATTTTTTAATAGTTTGGTTGACAGCACTAGAGTTCAGAAAAATAAGGCCATAAAAGGCAATCCATGCAGTTGCAAAATACACTCTCTTGCCACTCAGCAAAAGAATGAAGTTGTGAAAGGCCCAGCAGGGATCCAATGAAAACACGAGAGTCTGAATGGGGTGAGACTAATTGCATCTGCAGGGGAAGAATACAGTATGTAATGTAGCCAATTTTATTAATTTACTCAATGATGTGCAATTAAAACAATTCCCACAGTTGGCAGGTGTATGTTTTCTGTGTGACCTATAATACGTTTATTCACAGTTTTCAAACTTACTAACAGTTTGTGTAATGAAGGTTTAGTATATTGAAAAAACAAACATTATCAGTGTGGTGTCTGTCCGTTTTTACCAGGTGGCCAACCTGCTGCGGCTCTTCCAAATCCCTCAAATCAGCTATGCTTCCACCAGTGCCAAGCTCAGCGATAAGACGCGCTACGACTACTTTGCTCGCACCGTGCCTCCTGACTTCTACCAGGCCAAGGCCATGGCAGAGATCCTGCGTTATTTCAACTGGACGTACGTATCCACAGTTGCATCAGAAGGCGACTACGGTGAGACTGGGATTGATGCCTTCCAGCAGGAGGCTCGTGCTCGCCAGATCTGCATTGCCACTTCAGCCAAGGTGAGCCGCTCCATGAGCCGCTGGAGTTACGAGAACGTGATCCGCTCGCTGCAGCAGAAGTCCAATGCGAAGGTGGTCATCCTTTTCACGCGCAGCGAAGACGCCCGTGAGTTGCTGGTGGCAGCCAACCGCATGAACGTCACCTTCATCTGGGTGGCCAGTGATGGATGGGGTGCGCAGGAGAGTGTGGTGAGGGGAAGTGAAGCTGTTGCAGATGGAGCATTCACTATTGAACTGGCCTCTTATGAAATACCCCAGTTTAACGAGTACTTCACTGCCTTGCACCCATACAACAACACTAGGAACCCCTGGTTCAGAGAGTTTTGGGAAAACCAGTTCCAATGCAGCCTCCACGATCTGACCTGTGGGAAGCACTCACTCCGCGAGGTTCCGTTTCAACCTGAATCTAAGATCATGTTTGTAGTGAATGCTGTCTATGCAATGGCTGCAGCATTACATAACATGAGGCAGGCCTTATGCCCCAACTCCACCAAGGTGTGTGATGCTCTTAAACCTGGCAATGGCAGAAAGTTTTACAGGGACTACATTCTCAAGGTCAAATTTGATGGTAAGTAAATTATGTCAATTAATATCATTACAGTGTTGTTTTAAAGATGTAAATTTTCATGATGTAATCCGGCTTCTTTTTTCTCAATCCCTCACATGCAAATGCCCTCAATTATCTCTCAATACTCTCAATTCAATCATGAGAGGCACAAAAAGGGAGTTCTGAGGTGTGTACACCACAAAAATGAGAGGAGTCTTTTGTGCGACTCCATCCTGACTTTGTCCTAATAAATGATGGGCATGTCAGGTTATGAAGAGCATAGGACTATCCCCCAATGGAGTATAGACAATGGTGGAGGTAGTGAATAGTGAAGGATGAAGATGAGGATGTAGTAGAGTAGAGTCTGATGAGCTTGTGAAGGACCTCACTGAAGGTGAAGGAGACATGATGGTCTAACATGTTGATGGAACAGGAGACTCATGAGTATGGTGAAGGATCCAAGGAATGCTGATCTGATGAAGCCTGGTTGTGAATGGGGTGGAGGAGAGTTGCATTGCACTGATACTGAAATGACAGCTGACAGTAGCAGAGAGAGGAATCTATTTAAGTTTGACAGCTATGAGATGATTGACCCACAGGGACTGTGGCAGAAACAGTCTGACTAACAGAAGTGAAACGCCTACAGTCAGCTGATACAGTTTGAAGAGGTGAGAGAAAGAGAGAGAGAGACTGAACATGGCATTGTGTCTTCCTGATTGAACTTTCGCTTTGCTTCATTATGATTTAATTCCCCAAAGTACACTCTGCATGTACTGTATGCTGCCAAATTTAGTTTTTATAGTTATACCAACTCATAAAATGCAAAAATGTGAAAATAGTGCAGAAGTAAGTCCACATATTTATACACTGCAGTTGTAGATAAACTCTGTAATGATTCAATTTGCGAAGATGAAATTATTTCCACACCCTCATGGTTGGAGTTTCCTTTAATTTCATGCATCCTGACTTAAGTGTGAATACAGCGAGTGTTCTTCACTTTGAACACTGCATATTCACAGATACATCACTTCTTCTAATCATGCAGAGAGAATATGTGTTTTCTGCTAGTCTGCGCAAAACTGCTGCACAGAACATAAAACATTTGCATCAACACATCCACACATCACAAATGGCAGATATCAAATGTGCTCACTTTAGTGATTTAGCTGTATTATCCTTCAACCTATGGAAATACTGTAAAAACCTAAAGGATTTTGCAATAGAAAGACTTATAATAAAACAAGAAAACATACACACCTGCACTAAGCATGATGTTCTATAGATTTTGACATAATAGACATAAATAGAGAAAGTGATAGATTCATGACAGTTTTTCCAGTTCTTAAACAATGAGATCTTTAATAATATACTAATATTTATAACACTCCCTCTCTTCCTTTTTACCTTCAGCACCATTTCGTCCACCAGACACAGAGAATGTAGTTCGCTTTGATGCCTTTGGAGACAGCCTTGGACGTTACAACATTTTCCACTATCACAAAGAAAATGGACGCTATGTCTACCGTAATGTTGGGTACTGGGCTCAGGGCCTTACCCTGAACACTACTCTAATCCCCTGGGCTGGCCAGGTTGCCCCCACATCCCAGTGTAGTGACCCCTGCAAGAAGAATGAGGTGAAGAGTATGCAGCCTGGAGATGTGTGCTGCTGGATTTGTATCCCCTGTCAGTCTTACCAGTACCTGCAGGATGAGTTCACCTGTGCTGATTGCAGCTTTGGACAGTGGCCCTTGGCAAATCTTACAGGCTGTTACGACCTGCCTGAGGAGTACATCCGCTGGGAAGATGCCTGGGCCATAGGACCTGTCACCATTTCCTGTCTGGGGATAATGTGCACTCTCTTCGTCATTGGCCTCTTCCTTAAACACAATGAGACACCCGTGGTGAAGGCCAGTGGACGTGAGCTCTCCTATATTCTTCTGCTGGGAGTGCTGATGTGTTATAGCATGACCTTCATCTACATTGCCAAACCTTCCACGGCAGTGTGCACACTGCGTCGACTAGGCTTAGGCACCTCGTTTGCTGTGTGCTACTCAGCCCTCCTAACCAAAACCAATCGCATCGCTCGGATCTTCAGTGGGGTGAAAGACGGAGCCCAACGTCCTCGATTTATCAGTCCAGCCTCCCAGGTTGCCATCTGTGGTGCTCTGATCTCTTGCCAGCTGATAGTGGTCGTGGTTTGGATGCTGGTGGAGGCCCCAGGGGTGAGAAAGGAAGTGAGCCCAGAGAGAAGGGATGTGGTCACCCTTAAGTGTAACAGCAAGGACTCCAGCATGCTCATGTCTCTCACCTACAACTGCATCCTCATTATCCTCTGCACGGTCTACGCCTTCAAGACCCGCAAATGTCCAGAGAACTTCAACGAGGCCAAGTTCATCGGGTTCACTATGTACACCACCTGCATCATCTGGCTGGCTTTCCAGCCCATTTTCTATGTTACTGCCAGTGACTACAGGGTGAGTTAAGTTCAGTTATACCTAATTCATGAGTGTACACATCACAACATGTTTGGAAATGACATGTGTACTGTGGTAATGATTCATATGAAATTGTTTGTTCAGATGGCTTTAGGTTCTCAGTCTGGGCAGAATACGTCCTTGCACATAATAACGTCTTCTGGGGTTGAATTAGAATTTTATATGCATGAAATCCCAAACTAAAGTCAGCTAGTATTGATTCAGCAGTCAGCTGTGTCTGTGTTGCCTGTGGCTAATATATATATATTTTCTTTATTACTGCTATGCTTTAATTCTTCATAATTAGCTGCATACTCAAGATTATCATATGTTATGCAAGATAGCTTTGACTTAGACGTATTTTAGCTTTCCAAAATCCTAGTTATAGTCCATAGATAGAAAGATAGATGCTGACCATATAAACTGATGGTCATCTGTAGATAAAACAAAATACACTGAGCTGAACAGAACATCAGAAAAAAGGTTGACCTGAATCATGTTTTTTTTCTGTCTGGGATCTGAACAGCGTGCAGGGAAACAGAGGCATAAGGGAGAAATAGACAGAGGAATCCCCTGACACAGGGGTCTCTGCAATAACATGGAGAAGGCAGGCAAGACCATGAGGGCTGAAAGGGAACTGAACGTCCCTGTGTGTCCTTGTGTGTAGCTGGGTGGAATGGAGTGTGAAAGACTGGGATGTTGAGTCCCAGCTGTGCCCTCTGTCCTGGGACTACAGTGTGGCTCAGAGGAATCCTTCCTCCAGGCCCTCCAGCCAACATGAACAATTCACAGCCAGAGCTCATCAGCTAGATACAAAACTCCCCTTTGAATGATGAATAATTACTGAAGCAGCTGAGTTGGCAGAGTTACTCTAGTTTTTCACAAGCAGGGACATATTACTACTGTTCTCATAGTTTTACATAACTTCTCAAATTGTAGTCACAGCCTGATGCAAATCTACAACTGAATAGCAGATACAAATTTGACTGTGGCATGTCATGAAATGTTAAAGTGAACTAAATACAGTCTACTGAGCCATGAATAACGCATTTGATTATCATATGAAATATTGAAGATGTTCTCTACACCCTGAGGGACAAGGCTCTTCTCATAAGCCAGTGCTGGTCATCTCATCTCAGCAGTAAACACAACAGATTAAACAGCTCCTGCAGTCAAAAGTCACAGTACTTCTATGAAAACACTTTTCTCTTTGAGGCAATACAAGAATAAACCCAGCAATGCAGCATTAGTGGTAGAAATATAATTGAAGCATTACTCTCTCTAGGTCACAGATGAGTAAAGGCAGCG
>JAUBNQ010000023.1:12720256-12739182 GCA_032353495.1 Ctenopoma kingsleyae
ATCAATAAGTAATAATTTTACACTGAAAATAGTCTATAACAGTGTCTGAACTGTCTGTTTTCTTTCATTTGCAAACTTTTTTTGTCTTTTCAACACAGGACACGCAGACATGAAAACATCTGAGCTACAAATGAAGGATGTTGTGAAAGAATGATGGCTGACAAGACTGGTCTCATGATCGACTCTGTGCCAAATCAGTCAGTGCCAAATCTCACAACTGCCCTATGGGAACACAATCCAACAGTTCCTGCTGATGTTGGTGTTGTCACAAGCTCCCAATCCCAGATCAAAGACCTTTTTGGGCTGTTCTGCATGGTGACACTTAACCTCATTGCTTTGTTGGCCAACACTGGTGTGATGGTGGCCATTGCTCGTGCACCTCACCTGAAGAGGTTTGCTTTTGTGTGTCACCTTTGTGCAGTAGACCTGATGTGTGCCATCCTCCTCATGCCTCTAGGTATCATATGCAGCTCGCCGTTCTTTGGCACTGTGGTGTTTACTGTTCTTGAGTGTCAGGTTTATATCTTTCTAAATGTGTTCCTCATCTGTCTGACCATCCTTACCATCACAGCCATTAGTGTGGAGCGTTACTTTTATATTGTGCACCCAATGCGATATGAAGTTAAAATGACTATCAATATCGCCATTGGTGTAATGTTCCTAATCTGGGTTAAGTCACTTCTCTTGGCTTTGGTCACTCTGTTTGGGTGGCCAGCTTATGGACATCAGAGCTCTATTGCTGCAGCTCACTGTTCTCTCCATGCGAGCCACAGTCGTCTGAGAGGAGTGTTTGCTGTGCTCTTCAGTGTAGCTTGTTTCCTGGTTCCTGCAGTGGTTATCTTTGCTGTTTACTGTGCCGTGTACAAGGTAGCTCGTTCTGCAGCTCTGCAGCAAGTCCCAGCTGTGCCAACATGGGCAAATGCAAGCCCTGCCAAGGATCGCTCAGATTCCATCAATAGCCAGACCACCATGATCACCACCACCCGTAGTCTGCCCCAGAGATTATCTCCAGAGAGGGCCTTCAGTGGAGGCAAGGCTGCACTTACTTTGGTATTCATTGTAGGCCAGTTCTTGGTTTGTTGGTTGCCCTACTTCATCTTCCATCTGCAAATGTCTCTGACTGGCTCCATGCAAAGCCCTGGGGACTTAGAAGAGGCAGTCACCTGGCTTGCTTATTCCTCCTTTGCAGTTAATCCATTTTTCTACGGCCTGTTGAACAGACAGATCAGAGAGGAGATAGTAAAATTTCGACGCTGCTGCTTGACCCAGCCTGTGGAGATTGCGACATCCAGCCATGAGGGTTCCCTTCAGGAGAACTTCCTACAGTTCATCCAGAGAACCAGCAGCACAGCTGAAACTCACTCCACTTGTGCCAAGTCCAGTCCCAAAAACACTATGGAACATGGGACAAAGATCCCCGGACAAATTCCAGAGGAACACACATAAACATTGACCAACAGGAGACAAGTCTATCTTAAAACATTGCTGACAAGTCCATGTGTACTTACTGTATTTGTTTATGTTGATGTTGATACGATGATTGACTTGGATAACTCAGACTGCTGAAGCCTCATTGTCTACAGCTGAATTTAAGAATCACCTGAAATGAAATATCTTTGTGGCCAGTACACTGTCTATCACAAATCAGGTGAATTACTACAGTGTAAATTCTAAGTCACTGTTAACGCACTGAGCAAGATAGAAAGCTCAGTGTTGGACCCAACTAATATTATCTTTGAAGTTTTCTACTTTTCTAGATTAGGCACAGTAGTGTTACTGGGTCCCACTGGTCTAGTGATGGAATTCCGTCTTTTGTTGTTTTTGTAATTGATTGTTTCAAGTTTGCTTCACTCAAAACAATAAATAAATATTTTTTTCATCCTGCAATTAACTCTAACTAGATAAATGCTAGTAAGAAGAACATATTGTTAAAGGTAACTCATTTATGTAAGTTAGAACAGCAATTAGAATTTACCGTGTATGGAAAAGGGAACGTTTACAGTGACCAATAAACCTGTCAGTGTACACACAGTGTAGACATGTCAGATTTGTTTCAGAAACACATTTCAGAAATAGTGAACCTCTTCCTTTACCTGCATTTTCAATGTCCAGAACAATTTTTTTTAATTCAGGTAGGCTTTTTCATTACAGGTTAAGGTGCTATTGTTGTACTATAACATGAAATATTGAAATAGTGGCACAGTAAATGTATATTTATCTTTTGTATTACAATTGCCCACATTTTAATAATGTTTGGATAAATGTATATAGTGTGTATTTCTAGAGTGAGACAGTAATAACACTGTCATGATTGGATGGATAGTTAAAACATTAATTGCCTTTAATTAGGAATGATTTGTATTCCATATGAATATGATTTGGTTCTCATGTGTCCTTTTAATCATCAATAACAATATTCTGCCTAAGCATGTGTTGTAGTTTTTGTAAATTTGTTTTTGTAAAATATTGGATGTCAGTATTGCCAAGCAGCAGTCTATTACCATATATCTAAAGGGGAACCTGAATAACTGCAGTGTAGTGTGACTCATACTCATCACTAAATGATCCCTACAGCACACTAACACAGTGGGCTCTGCAGGTGATGGGCTTTCATAAATCTGAAAGACAATATCTCAGAGTTCTTGTGTGCAACAGATATGCTGATAGTTGGTGAATGTCATCGGCCACTGTCGTCATGGTTATTGAGTGGGCCTGTGACTCACGTAGCAACGTGGGCCTTTGACTGGATGTATGCTTTAGCTTTAGATCCTGCTGGCACTATGCCAGTCTGGCTTCTTTTCACATGCAGACTGATTACACAAAGCCTATACGTTAATATAGAGCCTTATTAACGTATGAATTCCCTCTAAATATCAGCTGCTATAATAGTTACACAGCAAGGTGAGGTGGAGATGATGAGTAAATTTACAATGGAAATCATTACTGAGGATTGATTATGTTCTGAGACTGGCCACAAAGTGCTATTTTATGACCTCTGCTGTTTCTATTTGTCTTTCACAAACAACAGAAAAGACATAATAGTGTGGTTACAGCACATATGACCGTTGCTAACAGGGATATACACCACTCTTACCTAACTGTGACAGTTTATTTAATATTTTGAGCTGAACACTGCATTAATACAAAGTCATATCTTTTCTAACGACCTGCCTCAAGGACATTTGAATCACTACCAAGCATCAGTAGTCACTATAATCAGCGCTTTTAACAATCAATGATATTTTTTTTCTGAATTCAGGCAAAATATTTATTAAGCAGTTTAGAAAAACCACAAGCATGTTGTTCCAGAAACATCTGGGATCAAACATCTGAACAGGTATACCAGTTGTCTCAAATTTCACTGGCATCTGTTATTTTCTGCTTCTTAAAGGTTAAAGGTTCTTACACACAGTTCAATTTGCAACAGTTTCACTTATTTCTGGCCACCTGTCAAAGTGTGCCAGGACAAGATACTAAATCCTGAACCCATGGTGCCTTAAAGGAACAGCCTGTCCAAAAGAATGTCAGCAAGGGGATTAATAAAGTATCTATTATTAATACTATTATTATTAATGTAATGCCAGATGTTTCAGCCCTTACTGTGGGTCACACACTGTATGAATCACAGAAAACAAGATTAGCAAAATCATTTACTGGGGCAGACATTTCCGACATTTCCGTTTTCTATAGTGTTATTACACAGGTATCGTATTCTCTGAATATTCTCTGAATATTCTCTGAATATTCTCTGAATATTCTCTGAATAGCTGCAAATGATTCAAACTATGTCAAAGGCCTGATCTGAGAAAAAATGATGAAAGACACCACAGACAATACTTGTGCATGGCAGCATATAGACTTTAATATGCCATGCAGTTGATTAGAAAATAAAAATCAAGTCATTAAATGTCTGTCTGTTGAATCTGAAGTGAGACAAGTGGTATAAAGAACATTTCATAGACAAGAAGATTTCTGTTGCTGGTCAGGTAACAACAGAGTACAGTATATTTTAATAGTGTAATTTGCGTAACTATAAACTTGTGACCTCCATGATGGATTTAAAATATACTTACTGTACAATCCAACCAGAAAATAAAAGCAAGAATGCAAATTTTACTTTATTATTAGATTAATTAACATAATCTAATAAAGCTTAATAAAGTATGCATTGTGGTTTTAATTTTAATGGGTTACTTTTGTGTTGCCTTCATTGTATAAATTTGAAATTGCAAAGTTGTTTTGTGGTTTTCCTCTGTCATTAATATAATGACATAGTGTTTGATGAGATGTAACTAAATTAGCTACAGGCCTCAAACACAATCACAACACAGACTCCGAGGCTCATCGCCATGGTTTCCACATGCATCATTAATAATCAGTTAATAACGCTCTTTCACATTCACTAGCACAGCAGTAGCACTGCAATTGAAAAAATTGCTTTGGTATAAACTGTAGGAGGAAATTAGACATATGTGATGGAAAAATGCAGCTGAATTGATAATGTGATTAATAATGAACAAGTACAGAAACTGCAAAGACAACTTTGGCCAACAGAGTGTGCTATACACCAGTGAATTCCCATCTCTCTTTGAATGTCTTTGACAAGAGGGCATCTGAATTTTCAGTTAACAGTGAGATGTTGTCTGCAAGGTAAGTGGTTAATGATGTCTTAATGTTATTATAGCTTTTTAACAAGCACAATATACACACTATTCACTCATGAAACATCTGTACATTGTGCATTTTGCTGTGCATTCTCTAGTAAAGTTTATTCAACTTTAAAAAGTAAGTAATGCAAGTAAGTAATGCAATACAATAAATACACAAGCTCACCATGATCACACAATAGCAACACACTTTGTGCAAAACAAAGTCTGTGCTGGTGATTTAAAAGAAAGAAACTATAAGCAACATAGATGAGGCTGGGTAAAGCAGGCAACTGTCCCAAAGACCTGAACCATAAGAGGCCCATAAATGCTTCATAGTTATTTTTGTATTGTTTGGTTTGTTGTAACTTGATTAATAATAAAAATTTATATTTTATTGATCCCCTTGTGGAAATTGTTGTTTGGACAGCTGCCATACACATCAGTACTAGTATGGGGTTTTAGTGTCTTGTCTAAGTCTTCCAGGACTGGGAATCAATCCACTCACCCTCAGATTTGAAGACGACTGCTCTGCTCACTGAGCTATCATGCTACAGGTAGATTAATTGTAAATTTCTTTCAATAAACAAACCACTAAAAGACCAACTGATCAACTGAGTTATGACAAATTTCAAAAAAGGCTATAGTCAGTATTTCTATATTAACAGCTGATCACGTCTAATCATATCTCAGAGCTACTTGCAATAAATTGCAGTGGTGAACTCAGGGAATGAACTTAGAAGTTTCTTTTGGCTCTAGGAGCAGTTTTAGCATCTTTCAGCTTGATGTTTTGGTTTTTCAGTGAGCAACTTTGTTTTTCACCTCCTTTGCCAGTATGATTTTCAGCAGCAAGATTTTGAGAGGAAATATCTGAAAACCCTACCTGTTCTATACTAGCTGCTCAGCACCAAACAGCAGGTACACAAAGTTAATGACTAACTGGTGGGATTGAACATTGACACTGGCTGGAATATCAGGCTTCTGTGTCTGTGTTTATGAATATATAGATACTTAAATTGGAAACCGGTTGTAAACAAGTTTATTTCAATGTTATAAGATGATCATATTGTATCTACTGTGTGTGATGTATCCCCAGGGATCAGAAAATATGGTATTATAATTAAGATCTTCATGACCTAAGATGTTGTCTGCTGGGTGTTCTGTATGGACATTTAAAGACCACAGTTTACAACCAGAGCACAAGGAAACAGGACACCCAAGTATGTTAACACATCCATGAGTGTATGGCTGCAATGTCTACACCAGGGGAGGCCACAGTCCTTCTTGTTTTTCTGCCTTACCCTTGTGCAGGAATAGTTGGAAAACAAGCAGGGCAGCGGCCCTCGAGGACCTGGATCAGCCACCCTTGCTCTACATCAATACGCAATAAGAAATACTCATAAGTATTTTGAAATGTTTGTATGAAATCAGTGCATGAAAGCCCATATTTATGTGTTCTGTGGAGCCAAGTGATGGTTAACAAACTAAAGGAAAAACCTGAATAATTGAATAGAGAAAAATAATGAATGCAGATGCTTCCATACAGATGTACTACAAGTGAACAATTAACATCCAATCATGTTCGTGTCAAATACTGAGCAGGCCTAGTTGATTGTGATTTTGGATCAAGATGGCAAGACAAAAAGATCTCAGTGACTGTGGGGACAGTTCATTGTTGGGGCACAGATGGTGGGAGCTTCAGTCACAATGAGTGCTGGAAGAGGTGTTTCAGCTGGAATGAAACGAGAAAGAAATCAGTAGCAGTGTTGGAAATTGTAGACAAAATGTTTTTTATGACTTGTGTGTGTTGGGTGTGATGAAGGAAAGACAGAAGTGAAACACTTTCCCCAGGTGATTGAGAATGTCAACGCAGGACACGATCAGACTGTGCCAGAAAGGACAGTTACATAGAACGTTATTTTATAATAGGTTTGCAGTGCATAAACCCCTCATAATCAAGATGAACACACATTTAAAAATTATCTGATGCAAAAACTACTGGTACTGGTTTAAAGAGGTGAGGAAAAAAGTGATATAGCCAGATGACTCATCCTCCATATTTTCAACAAGTGAACAAATCCATGTGTGGCATACATTAAAAGAACGACCTGAGAGCCTGAATTTGATTTTTTATTTAATTTGTTACCTGTTTTGTCATGTAGTACAGTATAGTGAGAGTTGAATTTAGCTCTAGATTGTCAGGTTACACAAAGTTGTAAAGTGTGCATATGTCATGCTGGCATTGTGTGTAGTGTCACAGGTGAGATACAACTGAGCAATCACACATTTTTTCAGGCTAGAGACTGTTAGTAAAGGAGCAAGGCTCCAGCTGGAATGAACAATTAGGAGGAGAGCTCTTGGCAAGAAGCTTTCAAAGTGATGAGCAGTCTGATCTTAATGGACTGACACTGCCTTCATAAAAAGAGGTCTGCATAATCATGACAGTGCTAAAGTACTCTGAACACTGATCATTCACTCCTCCCATATTTAAGGGGGGAGTCAAATGAGGGCAACTGGTCATTTATCAAGTAGATCTAAATGAGACTTTTCTTGTAGTAGTGTGTCACATGGAAAAAAATACTAAACACAGCTCTGCTAAAGCCAGTGACAGCATTCCTCAACAATGTAGTCAGCAAACCAATATATTCCATCTGGGTGTCAAGCCTGCACAGTGGTAAGCCATCCTGCTGCTTTACCCACCTCATCCTCCACGTTTGCAATGACATGACCACAGCAATCATTCAAGCAGGGACACAGTTCAGCCTAGTGGAAATGGAGGACCACAGATTAAAAGAGAATAGATCAGTAGAAAAACTGATGGAAGTAAAAGTGGACATACAATCTGAAGAGCTGGATTCATGGTGGTTCATGTTTTTTATTTAGTTAATACAAGGCTGGTAACTCAATATTGAATTGGTTAGTTAAATTTTAGTGTAATACTGACCTCAAGTGGATGTAATTGTACACACACCACTGCGTTTGATCATTTCTATTAGATCCCGGATGACAAAGCACATGAAATTATGTAAAATGTCTTCAGTGCAGTATACTGATGCCCCTTATCCATCTATGTCATTCTGCATGTCAAGAATGTGCCATAAATAACTGCGATGCCTAATTACCAAGGTCCCTAGTGGGAGAAACAATCTCCAGAAATCACTCAGAGTGTTTCTGTATGTGTCTCGAGGTGACATTTGAGGATGTGATTGCAGAGCCTCCTTCAGTGCAGAGCTTTGATAATGTCTGGTTGTGGAGTCACGCCCTCTTTGAGGTGTCCAGACTGTGGTGCTACTGCTGAATCTCCATCTTGCTGGCAGTGCTGCTGTCACTGGCAATAGGGCTCCTCTTTGCTGTGCTCATCTGCCTTCACATCTGGTAGGATGCTGAGTTGAGGTAGATTTACAGACAAGGATGAATTGCTGAATGTTTTGATTTCTGGTAAGTAATAATCATTTAGTGAATTTCAAATGGTAATATTTTATTTTTATTTTTATTTTTTTATGCAACAGTTTCTCCCCAAAGTGAATCTTTGTCAGTGGTCTAACAGAAATAGAATTTCTATTTGTTAATTATATAATGAATTCATGTTTTGTCCATTTTTCTGTATCTCTCTAGATTGATCATGCCTTGTTTGCAGCTCCTTCACATCAACATGCGCTGGGTCCAGACTGTGTGTGGCAGCATACTGAACAGCCTCATCAACCCCTTCTTTATTTATCTTTGTTGGAGAGTGCTGTAGTTCAATCACCATCCATGTGGCAAAAGATGAAGATAATTTCTGAGAAATGTTTGGTTAGAGAAACATTTAATGGTAAAATGTTACATGCTAAATACATGTAAATTATGATCAACATAATAGTATCCTAACTATTTTGCATTTTTACTTGGCTGTCATATTTGGCATGCTCACATAGATGTGAATGGTGACATACGAAGCCACTACCTGATAATGACAACACAATATAACATGTGGGATGAAAAAACTTTGCAACTAATTTCCAAATTATCAGCACATGAACATAAACTGATTTTGAAAGGATCTCAACCAGTGTGTTCCTGGAGGAAATGCTGAATGAGTTGTGTAATAGTGGTGATACTAAAATAACAGCATTGTACATATGTGTGAATTAATAATTGTAAATGTAAAAATTGTAAATTTTGATAACTCTTTAATAACTGTCCCTGTTCTGATAACTTTCAGAATTAACAAATTGTTCACAAAAAAACAGAAATAATAATAATATTTTGTATATGCATCAAGTACAGTAACACACTGCAAAGGAAGTGCCATCTACACTTGTAAATTAACCTCAGTTACTGATACACTGATACTGAATTCTACTGTATACAACTCTAAATATAGGTCTGAGAGCCTTGCATGTCTGTCCACATTAAATGAAAGACGGGAGCCAATGCAGTCTCGGTTGATTGCATTGACACCCATAGAGGCAGAGGTATGTCCACCATGACTCTCTGCTGAGCTATTTTTGTCCTTCTGCCTTCATGCCTAACTCGCCTCCACTCTCTCCACTGCCACACCAAGCATACTGCTCTAATTGGGTTGGCTCCCGATCACATGCACTGAGATCCCATTGCACCCCTCCCTCCTTGTCTCTGTCTCTGCCACTAACTGGGACTAGGAATGTCAATCCATGTTCCAAAGTCATGCTTCCTGTACTGTTCTTCTACCATGGGTGCTATGAGCCCTTGTGCCACTTTTCATGGGGGACCCCTCCTCCTCCCCCTCAATCTGGCAACACCACTCTGTATAAGTTTGTTTATCCACATGCTGATGTAGAAAGCTATGACTGATAGCAACAACTGTGCAGTTGAAGCGTGACTGAATCAGAGTTTTATTTTGGGAGACTATTGAATTTTATGTTTTGGTCCTTGCTAAAATCGGAAATATATGAAGGGGCTTAGGACCTGCCTTGTGTGAACTCATTCTACTCTGCATTCAGTCTATGAAACATTGCAATGACACTTTATGACTGAGATTATAAAAGCAAATATGTGGATTACAAAATAGAAAATGATATATGATTTGACGTCCTTGTCCTTATAGTGTACATTGTATACAGTATGTACTTTTTAAAAGTTTTTGTTTTAGAACACAAAAAACTCCTGTGTCCAAGCTGTAACCAGATTGGGAGTGCGTGTTTGTGCTTACTGTCTCACTCTGTAGTGGAAGTTCGTGCCACTGCGTAAACCCTGCCCACTTAGCCCCACAACTCTGTGTGAAATGTGACACAGCCTTGGGTTCTCCTTTAAGTCATGCCTTTTCTGTCTGTGTGCACTACATTGTGTGTCTGTGTGTGTGTACACTGTCTCTGTGTGTATGTGAGTATAGGGTGGGGATCAGGCCTTTTACCAGTACGTCTGCAGCAGCTGTTCGCTGGCATGTCAGCAGGACCGTCACAGTGGTGATACAGGGGTTCAGAAGTGAACTGAGGCGGCTGTGTGCAGTTTGATTCAGGAAGGTTTGCTCTCACTGTCTCCGTCCTATCCAGGACCTGCAGCCTCATCATGGCAGATCAGTACCAGTACAACACCAACGAGGAGAAGATTGTAAAAGACAGCCACACCAAGGAGATCGATTTAATTAACAGAGACCCCAAGCAGATCAATGAGGACGTTGTGAAGGTTTGTGCAGCATGGAGACACCACCCTGGCAGAGAAAGGATTGAGAATGTAACCCATGTGTTGGCAAATATAGAAGCATGCGAAGAAAATACTGTACATAAATGGTTACTAGGAACAAAGATGGAAGAACTGGTTGTTAAACTGTCTGGAAAATCCCTAAATAGACCAAGAACTATTCCTGTAACCTGTGCCAAACATAGAGTTTATTTTTGGGATGGGGAAGAAGTGTGTGAAACTGATACACAGTACCACTGTGTTTTATTTAGGTTTGGCCACTGTCACTGTGATTGTTGCTATGTTATCACCACAAAATATTTTCTGTAAGGACAGGGCCGAAATATATACATTTAGATCAGATTTTGTTTGACTAAAGTGGTTTTGTGTAAACATCAGGATATAAGTTAAGTATATGTTTAACGTCTCCATGACTCTCCATGAAAGTCAGGCCTGTTCATGTCTATTTTCATTAAATCAAAACAGCTGAATGAGATTTCTAACCTTTAGGGTTTGTTAACCTTACCTCCAGTAATCTAAGAATTAAAACGTAATAAATTAGTTTTATTAAATCGAATGTCTGTAATCATTTTGTGGTAACTTTTCAAATTTGTGTTTTTATGTCTTTGCCCTCAGATTAAATGTGTATCAGTAACATCTATTCACAGTGTTCCTAATTAGTCAGAGAACAATATCTTCTGTGTGCTCAGACAATCAGCTTTGGATCACAATGGCATCCATCTAATATTTCTAAAAAATGTTGAATCTGACTCTAGCAATGGTCTAAGGGTTGAAAGATGGTAGAGAAAATATAAAGCAGCTGTACATGTCCAGCCATTCACTCAGAGGATGATCTTGGGAGTTTCCAGAACGTAATTGGTGTCATTAAGACGACCAATTATTTTATAGGGACCAGTGTACTTAGTTGAGAGTGCAGAGCCTGGCACTGGCAGTAATACAAGCACTTCATCACCAATTTGGTCACTGGACTGATCGTGACATCTCTTCATAGCACTTTGGGTTTGTCTTTAGCTAATGCATTAGCTTGGATTAGGCAGGTACGAAACTGTCGTACATCAGTTTCTGAGGTGGAACATCAGTACAAAAATAGCTCTTTTAAAGCTCTCAACGGTCCACAAGGGGTGTGTCCAAAAACTAACTCCGCCGGGCTAAAACCAAGTGATTCCAGCACAGCTTCACGAGCAGTGAACAAAAGAAGTTTCTGGAGCAATGATTTCAGAGTTTGGTGCCAACGTTCTAAAGCACCACTAACTACACTGTGCAGTTCTATGAGGTGCAATATCTCTTTGCATAAATGTTACCCTAACAATACACTTAACACTGGCAGGTGCCCACAGAGATTTGGGGGTGGGACATGGATAAAGCTGGTGTGCCTCTGCTGATTTGTTGATGAAAGCCTCTTTTAAATTTCTTCTTAGGTGGAGTTTGAGGATGTTATTGCAGAGCCTGATGGTACACACAGCCTGGATGGGGTGTGGAAGCTCAGCTACACAACCTTCACTGTATCCAAGTACTGGTGCTACCGCATCTTGTCTGCTATCTTCGGTATCCCTGTTGCTCTGCTCTGGGGCTTCCTGTTTGCCTGCATCTCCTTCTGCCACATCTGGGCTGTGGTTCCCTGCATCAAAAGCTGTCTGATTGAGTCGCAGTGTATCAGCCGCATCTACTCTCTCTGCATTCAGACCTTCTGTGATCCCTTCTTTGAGGCCCTGGGCAAGATCTTCAGCAGTGTGCGAGTGGCACTGCGCAAAGAAGTCTAAGAACTCACACAGTGGTGTTTATGATATAATTGGATTAAGTGTGATATCTTTTTATACACCAGAAGATCAGTCCCGGTATTTTGCTTACTCCCTGATATTGCTTCTCCTTCTTTCATAACATGCTATTCCCAACCCTCCTATCCTCAAGCTCTCTGCTCTGAATACTGACATGCCCGGTGTGCCTTCTGCCACCAGAAGCTCTGTGACAGCTGCAGCAGACAGCACGGTTCTGTGACAGCTCTGGCACTCCTGGAGGGCTCAGTGCTTCTCACTGAGGGAGAAGAAGGCCAGCTGCTATGAGGAGGATCTGTCCACCCTCATTTATTTGTATTTGTATAGCTACTCATTCATAACAAATGAAATGAATCCCCCAACACTGCTACACCTGTGGACGATGCTGCCTGTATGTGTTACATTTGGCTTAAAAGTTACATTGCTATTGATGCTGTACGTCGCTGTGTCTGGCATTGTGTAACTTTGTATTGGTTGACTTGGATTTGACACTCATATATTCAGTATGTATACTTAATGTAACCACATGAGAAAAGACAGAAATAATCTGTTGAGTATTGTCGAATTTCTTTATGTATTAAAAGATGTGTTCTCATATTTACTTCTTAATTTGTGATGAGTCCACAGAGTTTTTGGAGTCTTGTATGTTTGAATCCATGAAGATAACCTCGTACCTGTTACCAAAGCATGATGAGTGAAATGTTTAAATAAAAGTACTTGTTCGCATATTTCAGCCGAACATGTACCTAACAACTGATAAAGTCAAATTTTCTCAATTGACTCAATTTAAAATTATACCTTTTTCTGATTTGATAGAAGTGCATAACACTGCTGCTATTGTGTATCTGCAGGGTAGAAAGGCAAATCAGAAACTGGCTGAAACTAATTCAAATATATTTTACAGCTGATGAAACTGTCCTGTCATTGGTTTGGTCTTTGGTGGAAAACATATTGTGTGATATATTTTAAATCATTGTTACATTTATAATAAGATTCACCAGATATCTTATTTCAGCCAACCAAGTTACCTTAGAAGTATGACCCTCCAGAGATTGCTGTCATGTGCTTTTCCATTATTTATAATTCAGTGTTGACACATCCTTCTTAATTCACAGCTTCAGTGTGTTGGATTCTGGCCGATTGATTCTTCTTTCACCTAAAACGATAATCAATTTTAAAGTTTAAACTGATAAGAGACGTAACGGCTGTGTCAAACCATTATAAGGTAATGAGCTGTAGCAAACACACACAAGTGATTCATTTTCTAGGTTACGAGGTCACATTTAATTAAAAAATAACAAAAACAGCCTTAATCGCTTGTATTTTAGTACAATATGGACCATAATAACCAGAAGCATGGACCACACATTTCACTGAAATACATAAAACCTTCCTTAAATTTTGACATCATATCAAACACATTACATTTTTACAGGGATGTTTCAAGTTGAAACAATTTAAGGCAGGTTAGAAATGCAGATGGATGATAAATTAAATGTTTTATTCTGAAAGGCAACTTTTACAGTCAAAAGCAAATGGACTTATAATGTTTTATGTTATAACGAAACTTAGAAAATAATATTGTACTTTTAAGTAAAGTGAGCTCATAAACCTTACAAAAGCCATCAGTATGTACAGTATGTATACTTATTATACCAAAACACAAAAAGGTCCCTGAAAAGCAATCAAATATTTTTATTTCTTTCATTTGTTCTGTTGTGTTTTTTTGCCTCTGCAAAACATTTGTTAAACTTGTACATATACACTCTATTATTATCCAAAATCCCTCCTCCCAACCTTTTTAATCTTTCATTATATCTGTTGCAGTTCAAATTTCTGATATTTTTATACTATATATTTTATGGCTCTGTAAATTAACAGAATGTTTCCTTATTTAATATTTTCAATGGGACACGTCACAGTATCATCCCCACCAAATATAACTGTAAAATAAAATTAGACCGGTAGTGCAGTTGTTAAAGTTAAATATACTTAAGTATAATTTTGGGACTTCATTTATGATTGCAGTAATCCTCATAATAATAAAACTAAAGCAACACCTTTGCAATAAAATAAAGCTGAATATTCCTGCAATAACTAATTTGTACAAAGCTTAAATGATCATCCGTCACTTTCATGGATCATCCACAGCATTAACACATGGTGCATCGTGGCTTGCTGTGTACGTCCTACATAGCTGCAGATCGATCAGAGTGCCCATACTGGTACCTGTCAGCCACAACATTAACATGTATTGTAAGTTGAGCGTAAGGTGGCAGCTGAGCTGAATAATAGAGTAGAAAAATAAAGTTGAAAGCTGAACACCTGTCTCAGTGTGTGTCAATGGAAACTTAAATATAAACTTCACAAAGCAATTTTACAGAGATTTTATGTAAAATCATTTTTATTTTAGACCTCTTTCCTTTTATTCACATCACACCTCATCATTGTGGTGATGATAGCTGACGGGCTGTAATTAAAATAACAAATGGCTTAAATCCTAGATAGCTCATATACTCTCAGACACAACAGATTATACAACAGCCTCAGACTTAATTAGCTAAAAACAATCAACACTGGAGTGAATGCATGATGCAGTCCAACACATCTCAACAAACATGAGTTACTTTAGTTCATTTCTGTGCTGTGCACAGCCTCCAGATCTCAATCCATAAATGCATTTTGGAGCTGAGGCTGAACAGGATGTTCAAAGTTTCTATGTGCTGCCAAAAGTTTGCAGGAACTCAGTGACGTTATTGATTCAGCGTGGACAAACATTCCTCTGGAACATGTCGAGCAACCCTGCCAAGGATTTCTTCAGTCTGTTCAGGAAGCAAAAGGAGCGCTAATGGGGATAAGCTGATGTGAATATTAATGTTGCCAGTGCATTTTTGCTGCTTTTGCTCTTTGTTTTTAAAACGTAATAAGAAAACATTTGCCAATGACAGCCAAGACATCTCATGTCTAACAACAGCTCAAGTAACAGTTTACACACTGCAATCCATTGCAAATGTAACAAAGTAAACAACATAGTACACAACATTTATTGTAGAAGAGCAATTTCATCAGAGACAAACATAAGCTTTACTGATGACAGCAACAGAATCAGTTAAATACACTTATTTAATATTTAAAAGTTTAACTGTACATGTCCATGATTACCTTATATGTTTTTATTAATAAAATATTGACCCTTAATAATAATGTTTCCAATGTTTTTCTATTTGCAATTAAATTTTTGTTTTACATTGTAAAATACTATAAAAAAAAATTAAGACTTTTGTTTTAATTCCCAGCAAGCCTTGAGGCAACAGGAATCTGAAGGAGTTAAACTGCTTGATATTTTACGGGCGATAGCAAAAAGCTGGGTGGGGATTGTGAGAGAAGGGGTGGGTGGTGCTTAAGCGGTCGAAGTCTGTGTGATGCTTCTCTGACTGCTAGTGCTCTTAATGGCAAATGTTGAGGAGTTGCTCTTGTGACTAGAGTTAAAATCATGCTCACAGTGGCAACGGGATGACTTGAGGTAGCGAGTGGAACAACACAGAAAGTTCTGCCTAAGATCCTGGAAGAGGTGACCAGCAAAGCACATGTAAATCCAGGGGTTACAGCAGCTGTTGAGGCTGGCCAGCAGCATGGAGATGATGAAGGGCGTGGCTGCAGGAGAGGACAGAGAGAGAAAAGTTACTGTGCTGTAACATCAAAAATGAAACATTTATGTATAGTCTGAGTAGAACCAGTTTTCTCTGTGATTTCCAACAAAAAAGCAACGTGGCTGTAGGTAAAGCAATGCTCAGTTCATCACTTCAGTCCAGGCTGAACTACTGGAACTGCAATCGATTTTGGTACAGAAGTCCGTGTTCTCCAAAGAGAAATTTTTTGCTTTGTGAAATGTAACATTTGTCCAGCTAAGGATAAATTATAACAACTTTGGTGAGCTTCTGCTTTTCATCTAACAAAATTTTCCGGTATACACATATGTATACACGTATATACCTGATAATATTTTGCTAGATCAAAGGATAATTTTTTGCTAGGCAATGTCCTATATATACAGTAATGTACATACTATTACACTGTATGATTGAACTGTACAGATGTGAATATATATATGTAAACATAAAGATAACTATGGGCCATGCAGTGTGTATATGTATTTGACAGAATAAAAACAAAATCAATAAAAAAAGAAACTAAAGAAAACCTTACAAATGAAAGAAAATACCCTGTGGGCCAGTGTGCATGTGTACATACTGTATATGACCAAATACCTGCAAAACAAATGTACAGTGTACAATTTAACATCCCGAACTTGATGGTTAAAGTGGTTAGCATCGCCTGCTAAATACTGTCATGTTAGCACTGTCACTGCAAACATGCCAGCATGCTGATGCTAATGCCCTGCTAATGAGCAGTAGCACAGCTAATATGGCGATACAGAATCAGTTCAGTTGTTTGAATCACAGAATAAAACTGTATTATGAATGCTGAATGGATTCTCAGTCTTTGAACTTAAAGTCAGTAATAAAAGTAACCAGGTCAACATCTTCACATT
Organism: Ctenopoma kingsleyae; assembly: GCA_032353495.1. Classification (NCBI taxonomy): domain Eukaryota; kingdom Metazoa; phylum Chordata; class Actinopteri; order Anabantiformes; family Anabantidae; genus Ctenopoma; species Ctenopoma kingsleyae. The sequence continues at coordinate 12,736,885 of JAUBNQ010000023.1, forward strand.
TCAGTAAAACTCACTGTGCCAATGAATCTTCAGAGTTATAAGATCATTGATCATCAGTTATTAAGGGCTTAACTTGTAAGCGTGTTTAGTGTAAAGCACCCTGATACTACAGTGTCATAAGCTTTATACTCTACTTTAGAATAACTGTCAAATCAACAAATGGAAGTGGAAGAAGAATGTGATAACCACTGAAGCTATATGAGCAAGAAAATGCAAATGTCCTACAGACGGTTAAGCAAAATCAAGGTGTGAATTAAAATAAAATGTCAACCATGCATCAACTTGCTGTAAAAGTCTATAATGCTAATGACATGGAGGGTGTAATGCACTTTGCTGGAGGCATTGCAAAAAGCATTCTTATTAGGGTGGATGAGGCTGCATCTGAAACAGGAGAAACTATTAGTCTTTACCAAATTAGCACATGATGTCATTCTGAAGAGAGTGATAAATCACACAGCAAATGAAAAGACGATAAATATCCCCTGCATAGTTCTTCTGTCTGACTGTAAGAGCTTATACTGGCCAACCCAAAGTATTTGAAATATAAAAATACTTCAATATTAACACGAAATTTCATTTGTAAGTAAATGTGCTTTGGTAAGTACTTCTGTGCATTTGACACTGTGTTGCTCGTACTGTTTATAAGAACATTTTTTAGAAACTGACCTTTGAAAAAATGTAGGACTTTGAGATTGGACACTGGGCTTTGTGTCCATCCAAACACTTAATGCAAATCAATAGAACACACGTTGTGAGTCAGCGTCTGAGGGCATCAGGCTCAGCAGGGAGAGATGTTTGTGTCCACAGATTTTCTTTGGGGGCTGGTGTGAGTGTCTGAGTCAGGGTTTAACCTTCAGGTGTTTTTGTCCTCTACATAATGAAATCTGTCTGGCTGTTAAATGTGAAATCACTGATGTCTCTACGACATAGCTTAGAGGAATGGGGCATTTTACTGTCTTCTGACATTTCCAAAAATCATACTGATAAGCCTAACAGGGTGCTAAAAATGGTAAACTTTCATTATCTGAAAGGTCCTGGCTCCTTCACAGTAAATCTTAGTCTCAAGATCTCATAAATCAAATATCTCAATAGTTTTGTAGGAATTTGGGAGCATGTTAAAAATTGGAATTTGTTTATGAATTCCAAAATTATATATGACAACATTGGATCTTTTGTTAACATTGAAAGAAAAATGTATGACAACATTGAATAAACAATTGCATAACAATTTAAGGTTTTAAGGATTGTATGTGTTGCATCCCTTCTCCTTACATGAGGAGACTCCTGATACAACATCTGCACAATAAATATGATGCTACAGTCAGTTAACAGCTTAAGGACTGGAAACAGCAGGGGATTGCTTTGTTTCAAGATAACAAAATATGCCTACCAGCACTTATATCTTACTTGATTAATCTGCACAAAAACTAAAACTGTAAACTGTTTTTTGGTCAGGTTGCTAGTGGAAACCCAAGGATGTTAGTGGTCTGGCCAAACAACAGTCTTGAAAAACATCTATCTTTGGACAGAGCCATACTAGATATTTCCCTTGGTTGAAAGTCTTTATGTTAAGCTAAGATAACCAGCTGCTGGTTGTAGCTTCACACAGTCCAAATGTGAGAGCTTTAACATTTTTCTTATCTAACTTCAAAGAAGAAAGCAAATAAGCATCTTTCCCAAAATGTCAAAGCATGATCTTGGACAAATTTTCCATCAGGTTATTGAGTGTCTCAGGGAATTTCTTGATCACTCATGGCAGAAAACATGATATTTCAGTAATGATCCTGTTTCTGTTGAGAGTGGTCTTTTAAAGATAGTCAGCAACCTTTAAATAAAGTTGTATTTATGTTGAAGCACCAGCTTCACTGAGAAAAAACTGTCTTTGTTTGGTGAATGTCACCTGAAATCATGATAATAGCATTTGATAATTGTGTCAGTCAGAAAAATGCTGAAACAATTTGCCTTTTTCCTGCAACACAAAAACTAAGGAAGTAACAATAATCAATTTTGTTGCCTCTAATTTTCTAAGAATGGTTTCCTTTATGCAAGTTTCATATAATATGTTATGGCTACAGCATGTTCCATGTTATAAAATGAAAGTGATTATATCTTATTACCCATGTAATATCATTATCTGTATTTGACTATTAAAGAGAACCTATTGAATATAGCTGCAGGTCATAGTTGATGATTACACAGTAATGATGTGTTTTACTGTATATGTCCTTTACTGATATTTAATCTTTCACTACAGTAAAATGTTTTAAAATCACAGCCTGTGATCTCAGCTGGCTTATA
>JAUBNQ010000023.1:12751916-12764929 GCA_032353495.1 Ctenopoma kingsleyae
TGTTTTGATGATGGTGGCAGAGACCTCTGTATAATACACTAGTCCAAAATGTGGGTCTCTTGGACCACTGGACTCTCAAATGCAGTGGCGGTTCTAGGGGCAGAGCCACAGGGGCATTGGCCCCAGCTGAAATCTGATTGGCCTCCTGAAGTGCCCCTGTTGTGTCACTCATCTCCCCTTTGTCCGAGGGAGATTAGATGGATGCAATTCCAAGCCCAAACACTAGTGGTGCTAATGAGCCAAATAGGAATGTCAACGTCAATAAAGCTTACAGAAGAAGAAGATTAAAAGTAAAAATGGTTTTAAAAAATGAAAAGCTGGATTTCCTCACATGCTGTGTGTGTTTGTGAGTATTTTGTCTATGTACAGTAAAAATGCATGTAAAATTGGTAAGGAAATTTTACTGTGTAAGCTTTTTTCTTTACATTCAACTGTTTCAACATGGTGTGACTGGTGAAATGTATAACCCTTACCAAAACCCGGGATTGTGTGCAAGGATGTTGGACAAATACTTGACCCCTCTATGAATATTGTGGCCCCTTGATGGCTCCTTACTCAGAAAAATCCTAGATCCGCCACTGCTTGAATGTACATTAATTTGATTATAAGGGGTTTATGCACCACTTGACCTTAATTGCTTATATCATATATACTGTATATATCAATGGACTGGTCTTGCTAATAGAGTCTGATCTTGCATTGACTTCTCTCAGTCAGGTTCCTCTTCTGTTTTTCCTTACCTATCATACTAATGCACAAGTATCACAGTCAATAAATGTGAAAATTTCTTGATATCTGTTACCTGCTGTTCTTTTCTCTCTCCTCTGTCCACTCACCCCAACCGGTCGATCCAGATGGCCGCCCACCCTGAGCCTGGTTCTGCTGGAGGTTTCTTCCTCTAGAGGGAGTTTTTCCTTCCACTGTTGCCTAGTGCTTGCTCAAGTGGGATTGTCTGGTTTTCTACAAATATTCTATATATATTATTGAGCATGCATGGAGACATTCTATATACAGTATATGTATTTTGTGTAAGGTCCTAAACCTTACACTGTAAAGTGCCTTGACTTATGCTGTGATTTGGTGCTATACAAATAAAATTGAATTGAATTGAACAGTCTTCCACAATTTCCAAAGCTATTTACTAATATCCTAGATCAAAACGCAAATGTCACTTTAGTCAGTGTTCCTTGAAACACAGCCCAGTCTAACGGTCTTTGTGCCTGAATCTTTCAAACTCACATAGGTCTTTTCATCTTTTGGATCACAGCTGATCCAAAATCAGAATCCTCAGGGCCTCCTCAGCATTTTCATACATGCCACAAAGAATGATTGAATGTTAATTATTCAATTGTACCATCCAGTGCATTCATTATTGTTCTCCCCTCATTTATTCAAGTTGTTATTTTGTCACATTTCACTTGTGGTTGAGTTTGCAAATGCTCCTGGTACTGAAGATAACACTGGGTTACTATTGAAGGTAATCTTGTTGGCCATACTAATGTTTGTAGGTTACATTAAAACAGGTAAGCACACTGTTAATTCCATTCCATTATTTCTTACTTTCAGAGCAACAACGTATTCCCTCAGATCTGTGGTGACATCTGCCTTTACCTGTGATACGTTTCAAAAACTTGTCTTGGAGAAAAGTGGTGACATCTCTAAAGACATTCGTAGATTAGGGAGCTCACCTTATGATGCTTCTTGTGCCAGCCATCCCTTATATTCTCTCCAGATTCTTTCTCAAACATTTGGTGTTTGGTATATTAGGACTTCAACAAAATCAAATGGTATAAGCTGAACATGCTTGATGTTAGTGAAAGTAAATTGACAGTTTCTTGCCATGAGGCAAACAGCAAAACAACGGGCACTTGGTTCTGCTGTGCTGATTGATGAGTGTTTTCTGTTGCTGTCAGCTCAATGGAAAACAGAGCATTGAATGGATATGCATCGTCAGGCTAGGTCAGGTTCAAATTGAGACAACAAAGAATAATACCAGACAAAAAATAAAATGAGAGTTTGCACTCTAACTCGAACTAACTCGTTTTCTGAAGGAAATGACCTTCTGTTGATTGCTATCAAAATACTTCAACACACTGATGAAATATTTTAAAGACACAAAATGTGAAAGAAAAACAAAACAGAAAATAAGAAACTCTCCTGATAAAACAAAGTAAATATTACAGAGTATAGAGAGAGGATTTAAATGAACAAAGTAATCATATCATGCATTTTAATATTAATACATATTCCAATTCATTATATTCAATTAAATATACAGTACGAGTACTTGGCAAAAATCACACTCTTTAACATTTAACATTGCTCCGTCAGAAGAACTTGGATCTAGTGTCTTATCAAATATTCATCAAGTCTGCAACCATAATATACAACTAAACCTCAAACTTTATGTGTGAAATTCTGACAGTGTTTTGTAAGTTCCTCATCAGCTCCACATGATAAATAATCATCATCACAATCAATAATCATCATAAAATAATGTTAGAGGTTTCTGTGCATTGGTCACATTCACACACACATTTATAATATGACAAGAGTAAAACTAAAAAGAAACATTATTACCTCATATGGATGACAATGACCTGATCATTTGTTTAACTAAAGGTGCAGCAGCAGATAAACCTGCTGTGGTGAATAAGCAGAACACATTCCAGTGTTGTGTCTCTGTGGTGTTTGACTTGTTACAGTATGCAAAGGAGGGGTGATGTTATCCATGCTAAGCATGTGCACAGAGAACTCTAAGTGTGTCTGCACACAGATATGAATCCCAAAAGCACATCTTTTCAGTTTATTAAAATAATGAGAGTGAAATAAGGCTGCCAAAATAGGCACTTCATCTCTACAGCCAACACAAAAAACATAGTGTTGCTAATACAGAATATACATATGTATGTAAGAGAAAATGTCCCCCAAAAATCTGTGTGAGGTATGCCAGGCAGTGGAGCAATCAGACTGTCTGACTGTCTTGGCTGGTTTGTGTATATGTTTGACTTTCAGACTTGGTTTACAATTGCCACCTGGGAATGGAAATACTTCCAGGCAAGAGTAATGTGAGGTCCTAATTAGTTCCACGGAGGTTAAGATGATATCCACTCTGGAGAGCAAACAGTATTTTTTGAGCATCCTTCTCCAAATCAAGGCATTTTTAACCTCAATATTTTATGGTCTGCATTTCATGAAGGTTTTCAGAAACAAACTCAGGAAAGTAACAACATAATTAACTATTTTCCAAAATAAGTTAAAGGCAACTAACAGTATTTGGCAGACAGCTTTTGAGGACTCAGAGTTCGGTTCTTTAACTGACTCAAAAGCATAAATTGAATTGAAACTGTAAAATAAGAAATATGTTTCTTGGTTTGCAGATGGCAGGTGGAGAAGGTTGAGCATATCTTGATTTTAAGGGGTGAAATATACAGAGAAGTGAAAAGTGAGTGGCATGATGGGGTCCAGGGTCTGAGTTGTTTATACAAAACAAGACTTGTATACAGACACAAATAAATGGTAGAGGTTTTGAAATATTTTTTTGTTCCCTTTTCAGCAATCTGTTTTTATTGCTTCATATACAGTTTGACATGCAGTGCACTTAGCTACTGAAGTATTTTCTGAATTCTATAGTAAACTGTATGCAGGCTCTCTTCTATTGAAAAGGACTGTCTAAGTTCAGAGGTTCCTTTAAAAAGAGAAAAACAGTCACATCACAGAGCAGGAAATCAGACAGCAAATTGCCCCTGTGACTTAGTCCATCATGGAAACCCACAGCATGGCATTCCACTGCAACTTAATTGAAAAGTTACCATCAACATAATCAAAGGCAAGTGGTTTAGACGTTGTTTATAGGAATTACAGCAACACCACAGAAAGCAAATTAAGCTAACCTGAAAGAGGGGTTTAAGGCTAAGACAGACTAAATGAAAATGTAAATGTTTCTTGTGCTATTTTATATTTTCTACAGCCAATTTCCTGTTTGATGCCCAATTTTTATGACCATATTGTACTGTTAATTCAAAATACATTACTTAACATACTAAATGTGAAAGAATACATATATATATATAAAATGTTGTTACAACATGGGGGTTGCTAAGGAGAAGTTGTAAATGACATCTGTCACCCTGAAGCAACTATCAATGCAGAAAGCAGAGGATATTTGTTTGTAATGTCCCTTCCTTGGCCCTATAACATAATGAAGTACAGCAAATATCACAGAAAGAGCAGTCAGTAACACAAAGGTAATTGTGGACAGTTGCAAAGTCATAATACACAGGATTATGTAGTTTGGTCCCTAGTCAAAAGCCTCAGGCAGATAATAGATTTGACAACACTGTGTGCTGTCTCCAAGGAACCATTTAATTTACAAGTTGTTGACATGATTAAATGCACAATGTTCTGAACGTATTAATGCAGAGCTGATATTTTCTTTCCCTCAATAGTATTGCACTACTTACAGTCCCCTTGACAACTGAAAGTACTGAGATCTGGCTCTATTAAAACACAATTCATTCTCTATCCACTTAAGATCATTTAGGGGCACATCAGGCAGAGACGGCAGAACATTTACAGAAACGGCAGCAAGGAGTTAATAAAATTAACTGTCAAAATGTCAGGAGTCTAGGAAAACACTGAGCTGCGATTCAGTCAGACTGTTCATAAAGACAAGTGAATAATCTCTCTTGCATCCCTCAACCTACTTGAACCTCAACCATACTGCTACAATAACAAATACAATAAAATACAATAAATGAAGTTGTTTGTGGCATACTGACAGATGAAAGGAAATGAAATTAAGCTGTGACCTCTGTAAGGACAGCTGCGGCTACTACTGCAGGAAAGCTGTTGCATGCTGGGTAATACGGGGACATATCAGTAATCGTAGAATGTCTCAACTCCTATCTTTATCTCTGCAATAAAATGAAAGACATGGATTACACTGTGAGAGAAAGTAAGAAATACAAACAAAAGTACTCGGAGGGAAAGTACGGAGAAATAACCTTTCAAAAAACATTTAGTGGAGACCCTGGCACCTTTAAAGACACGACTCCCACAGAATAAAAATGCCTATAAATATATTTTATTTTTTAACAATACCAGTTATTAGTTTTAAAATTTGAAATTTATTCTTTATCAATATTCAATTCGACTCAATTCAGTTTATTTATATAGTGCCAAATGACAAGAAAAGTCACCTCGTGACACTTTACAAAGCAAGGTTTAAGACCTTACACAATTCAACAGCATAACTACATAAAATTATGTAGAAAACCCAACAAATCCCTCTTGAGCAAGCACTAGCAGACAGACGAATCCTCCAGCAGAACCAGGCTCAGGGTGAATGGCCATCTACCTTGACTGTTTTCTGTGCGGAAAGAGAAGAGAGAAGAAGAACAGGCAACAAAAGAACAACGACAAGCACCACACAAAACACTGGGCAGGTTGGTTGGGCCAGTAATGGCACACTGGAAACATACAGCTCTGAGGCCGGGTTTACTTGCAGAATAGCATAAAGAAAGGGAGACAGAGAGGAAGAAGCTTAACTACGCAAAAGAAAAGACACAAAGTTAATGACATGCAATGGTGGCATATGAGTGGAGTGGAGAGGAGCTCCATGTATCATGGGAGGTCCTCCAGCAGACTAAGCCTATAGCAGTATAGCGAAGAGATGGTTCAGAGTAACCTGAGCTAGCTTGATAGCTATATTTTGATAATCTCGGGACCACAATTAGATGAGCACTCTGAAACCGTGTTTTGCTGAGATAGTATGGCAGCATTATGTCTTTAAGATATGAGGGAGCTTATTAAGTGCTTTATCTGTGAGGAGAAGGATTTTAAATTGTATTCTAGATTTTAAAGGGAGCCAATGGAGAGAAGCTAATCTAGGAGAAATATGGTTTATCTTTCTAATTCCAGTCCAAACTCTGGCTGCAGCACTTTGGATTAAATGGATGTTTTAAGGAGTTATTGGGACATCCTATTAACAGTAGTCTAGTCTAGAAGTAACAATTGCATGGACAGTTTTTCAGCTTCACTTTGAGGCAAGTGCTCCTAATTTTAGCAATATTCCTCAAAGAAGGCAGTTCTAGAGATTTATTTTATGTACAAGTAGAAGATAACTCAGAGTCCTTATAGTAGTAATTAAGGCCAACTCTATGTCATCTAGGGTAGTAATATGATTAGATAACATCAGTAGTGCTGACACAGGTCTAGCAGCTGTCCAAACAACAATTCTGTTTTTGGGCCCAAACAGAATAAGCACTGTCTTATCTGAATTAAGGAGCAAGCAATTATAGCACATCCAGGCCTGTATGTATTTAAACATGCTTGTAGTTTGACAAATTTATTTGTTTCATCTGGTTTCATAGATAAATATAGTTGGGTGTCATCTGCATAGCAATGGAAATATATATATTGCTTCCTTATAATATTTCCTAAGGTAGACATGTATAACAAGAAAAGTATCGGTCCAAACACAGAACTCTGTGGAACTCCATAACTAACTTTTGTGTGCATGGAAGACAGATTGGAATTTATTTGACAGATAAGATTTAAACCAGTCAAGCTGTACCTCGGGTTCCAGTCTGTCTAATCTAGCACTAAAATCGAAAAAAGAAGAGTATAGAGAGTCTGCTGTCTGAGGCTAAGAGAAAATCATTGGTGACTTCTAGCTGTGCTGTTTCTGTGCTATGATGTGCTGTAAATCCTGACCTGTGACAGGTTATTTCTGCACAGATGGTCACAAAATTGCTTTGCAACTACTTTTTCAGGGGTTTCAGAGATATAGGACAGATTGAATTCATAATACAAGTAAAGCATCACCAGAGTGATGAATCTTCAGTTATGTTATAGTGGCTTTTTAACAAGTGGTGGTTTTAATAACATGGCTGTAAACCCAGCCAAGGCACATACCACTACCACTACTACTAATAATAGATATTTTATTGATCCCCTTGGGGAAATTGTTGTTTGGACAGCTGCTAGACCTGTGTCAGCACTACTACGGTATATCAGTGTCTTGCCGAAGGACACCTCTACATGTAGCCTGGTAGGAGGGAATTGAAATGCTCACCCTCTGGTTTGAAGACGACTGCTCTACCCAGTGAGCCATCATGCCACAATCTTTCCTGTCTCTCTGTTTTTAACCTTTAACCTAACCTGAAGAAACAGCATAAAATAAATGAAATCTTGTGTACATTGAAGCGCCAACCATTCTCTACATAGAACTTATGCAAGAAGAAAAATAAACCATAGCATTTCATATGAATCTCTAAACTTTACTGTTTGAAACACAGAGCTTCATCACAGTCTTTTATATCTAAAAGAAATCCCACACATGACGTATAACATGCTCAGCTTCAACAGCAGTTAGTTCTATTTGAATAGAATTATGCCAGCAGCATACTACAGGCCAAGCAAATGTCAAGGCTGGTAGAGAAAGACTCAACATACTGTGTTACAGTGAAGTGGTCTTTGGAAAATGGAATAAAAAAATTCCAGTATCACTGATTATCAGGGAAGAGAATGAGAAAAAAATCTCAATGATTCTGCCAAGTTAGGGGTGTTTTGATATTTAGCCAAATATTCATGATAGTACTATTTCCATGATAAAAACGTATTGCTGCCCAGTCACTGAAATTTATTAATTAAGTTTCAGTGACAGTGGATACCAACTGTTTCAAGGGTGCTTTTGTATTGGTGTGACCTTTTTGTGTGCGTAACTGTGTAACCACACACCAAGGCATCTTCACAAAAATGTAAAAGGAAAAGGAAATGACCTTCTACCAAAAGGGGTCAGTACTGGAGGGGATGCATGGTTGATCTTGTCTTTTCAATTTCCCAATACTTATTTTTTATTTAGCCTCTATTTCTGATTAACCTTTGAATAATACCATTTATCAAGAACAAGCTGTGGCAGCCAAAAAAGAGGCACCCCATGGTGATGTGACAGCAGGAGAGAAAAAAAGAATATTTGAAAAACTGGCATTGCTAACAGAGGCATATTTGCTTTGTTTTCAGAAAATCTCTCTGAAAAAGAGACTTAAGGCAGAGACAGCTTTGAGTGTTGTGAGTGTTTTCATTCCTGTCACTGACAGCAGCAAAGTAGAACTGGGAGCAGCCATAGAAGGCAGTGAAGTGAGGCAAATTACTGAAGACCCTGATGAATATCAAGCCACACTACAGCAAAGATGAATGAAAAAATTATTTGGTTGGAAAAGACAAATGCTCTGTTTATATTAAAAATCTATCAAGAGATTTGCAGTAGCATCATGGCAGTTTTTCCGTAGACAATATACTGACTAATTCAATTCGAGTCTCATTTATAAACATTCAGTTAATTCCCAGACTTGTCATGTAGTGGGAACCCATTTCTCCCTCCAGTTAACCACCTCTCTTGGTGAGATAAGACTACAAGCATTTAACACACAAGATCTCACTTCACTGCCTTCTATGGCTTTGTGCACACTCCGTTACAAGTTATCTTCATACCCGACTGAAATGACAAAGATGTATTTTGACCTGGAATAATAATTAAAAACAACATCAATTTCATTCCAAATATGACAACAGAATATAATATTATCCTCCACTTTTTGGGAACAGTGCAAACAGAGAAAAGCTGATGACTAGTAATTATTCTAACACTATTACATATAGTATGATGATCTTAGTAGGTTCAGCTTAATTTAGTCAGGAAATCTCATTGAGATCAGTGTTTTCTTTTTGATAGAGAGAATAATTCAGCCATGCATCTCTCTCTCTCTCACACACACACACACAGAGTTTGGTAACACCAATTATAACAATCACAAATATGATTAGAAACATAACCTTCTCTCCACTTTTCCCCAATCAAACTTCCAGCTGTGTTGCAGCTCATTAGTGCAGCACAAATTATTCTACCCCATTCAGAGTTGATATGAGGAACTTTTAAAGTCAGTCTCTCCAATGATCTTGTGTCAAAGTTAAATATTAATAACATATATAATATTTCAAGAGCTTATGCAGAAAGGCTTTATAACGAAGACACAAGAACACAGGACTCAGTACATTGTAGACATAATGTAGACAGCAATGTTTCAAATGAGATAAATATGAATTTTGTAGAATAATCAAATGTCTAACCAAATTCCAAAGTATTTATAATGCTGGACGATATTAATTAGACCTCTATTTAGATGGAAAAGATGGCACATAAAGGACTCACAGTTTACAATGCTTATTTTGGGTTTATGGAGCTTAGAACAGGCTTTAAATTAAATAGTGAGTAGCCTGCAGGTCATCACATTTCATTAGCAATTTTAACGCTAATTCACATGACTGTAAAATACAGAAAATATATCTGGAGCAGTTACTTCCCTCACAAAGAAGACAAAACCCATGACACTTCTCAAAATCAAGGGATTAATTAATTCCATTACAAACATTAGACATGTTCCGATGATGAGTGTTACAGGAGAGTGAGTGCAGGATCTTAAGCGACAGAGATGATACTTTTGCAGACATTATGGTAATACAATTATTGTGATTTAAGATATTTTTTAGATGAGTTTATAATGTTTGGGACGTAAATGTAACTGAATCGGAGCTAAGACAATTCAATCATCATGAATTGTAAGGGACAAAGTGGATCAGAAGAACAGAACAGAAAGAGAGAGACAGTATGTTAATATATGAGGTTGCAATAAACATTACTTAGACTCTGTGTGTGAAATTAACTCATGGGGAAATGAACTGAATCAGGCTGCCACTTAATTTTGAGTGTACATACTTACCTGTTTTGTGTACATCATGATATGTATTCTGAAGTACAGTTTTTGTACATGGTTGCAGAAAGCTTATTTAAGTGCCTTAATGGACTACAATCAATGCACAAATGGGCTTAGGGTGCTATAATAGCTCACATTGAAATACAGATGATTCATACAATTCTTAATTATGTGTGCTAATCAACACAGAAAAAAACAAAGTGCAAAGATAATAGAGACTCCGTCAGTTTGACAAATTATAGTTCTTCATGTTCAGCCAGAAGAAATGGATATGTACTCATCTGTAAATGTTTTCCACTGTCAATTGTTTATCTTTTCTGTTTCAATTTCAGTGCTAAATTTAAAGATTTAAATAAAGAGCATCAGAATCTTTAACACTGTATAACAAAGTTTACTACAATTTTATTGTTATTTTTTAATGAAAATGGACCAATGCCCAATCTACTATACAGCATGTCATAATACATAGTATAATAGGTAGTTCTCAAAATCCTCACTCCAAACTGAATGTCATATTTCTTTATTTATTTTTTAACTAAAATGTTTACAAAAAACAAAACAGCATAAATTAAATAGTGTGGTCAGAGATCCCTGTATGTTATTCTGATATCATAGTGTAGCCTGGAGCACTTAAAGAGATGAGTGGCTACAGATCTCTGACAACTTTCTCCCCTCTTCCATGCCTCCTTTATTTCATTCTTTATCATCAACCAAAACTGACTCTAGTGACATCACTGGAGAAAATTTCTCAGATATCACACAGCTCCTTCCGGAGCCTCAAAAGATTTTATATACATTTTTCTTCTAAGTTCTAGTACTCATGGAGCTTTCAGCATAAATGCCGCATTTCTACTGTTTACCTCATGATTGTTATGACCAAAAATGACACAAACCACTGCGCAAAGTTTTTATGTCTAATAAGCTTTTTAAACACACTCTTTTCAACTGGACTTCCTAGATTAAATTTCACTGTCTCACCTGAACGCGAAACAACACACCAACACCAACCCTTGCCCCCTATCCTCTGCACTTTAACATTGTCTGTGAGCAAATCCTGGAACTTGTAAACACTTGATGTGAAACTTAACTGAAAAATCAATAGTGTGCTCTTTCCACCTTAATGAAGAGTTTTTAAAAATATTCATGTTTGGAGACATATGGGGTTCAACAACATCTTAACAGCTTAAAGTGCACTTAAATGTAATGGAGCTTTACCTAATAGAAAGTAGATTTTCATGCACTATATACAGTATTTAAATCCCAAAGCTTATCAAGAAAGCTCATTAATTAAAAAGGTAAAAGCGAATTAAGTATTTAAATATAAAGTTAAAAAGTGCTCATCAAAAGAATCAAAAACCCTTCTCCTTTCAGCTGCTCCCTTTGGGGGTTGCCACAGAGGATCATCTGTCTCCATTCCACCCTATGCCTAGCATCCTGCTCTGTCACACCAACCATCTGCATATTTCAGCTCTAATGAACTTTTATCTGCCTTGTTAGCAATAGTTCCTCAAAGTGACATTAAAATGGTAAGGACCACTGATAGATCAGGTGGTAAATGCCTCAGATTAGATTAGATTTCCAAGTAAAAAATGTTTTAGAGATATGAGAATTGTTTGAATTGAATGTGGGAGTTTAAAAGTACAATCATGTAATGCTTTAACACTCCAGACATGAATGTGCCAAAGGAAAGTGATCTGTGCTTATAGTCTATTGATCTCTGAAAGTTTCTTTTTTTCTTGCTTTTGCCCAGAGGTAGGTCAAACACAGCTGAAGTACAACAGAACAGGCACAGATGGTTATGCAGCATAATTATGCCCAAAGACTGCCACTGATTCTGAGTTCACTTTTTCAGCCAGAACGTGGGTCTCTCAAATTATTACACAACTGCTGAGCTGACAAGCAACCTATTCACATCTCTCAAAGTAAAAAAAAAGTCATGAAGAAAATGTGGATTTGTAACTCAGTTCTGCAAAGTTTACGTCTCCCAGAGGGGCAATTAGGTTCAGCGTACTCACTGGCAAGACTAAAAAAAAAAATGTTAAAAAATAAATCACAAAACCCAGCAAAGGATAGAGTACTCTACCTCTAGAAATATATCAGCAGGGCATGAAAAATGTCTTGAAATTGTCAAGAAAAGAACTTTGATTATGTCAATGCCATAATTACATTTAACAAAATTAATATTAGATGGGTGATGTAATATCAGTGTGAGTGGAGTTTTGGCATTCAGAAACATTCCAAAGCTCCAAACGAATCACTATTTTATGCTAGTTTTTAAATAAAAAAGTCTTATTCTAAAGGGGATCATGTCTCATGCTAAATGAATGTCACTAATCCCAGCTGAGGATAAACACAAATGCCAAAGATCATTTGAGATAATTCAAAGGAGTTAGCTCACATGACTGACTAACATTATTTAGTTTTGCTATCTGTATAGGTTAAGAAGCATCCTCTTATGTATTTATGCAAATTTCTGTTTGAGAGACTCAGTTTTCATGTTACAATAGATTTTGTTGAAAACCCTTCACAAATCTTAACAGGACCCATACTGACCAATACCAATACCATAAGTTATCATATACTGTATATTCTATGAACTGTGTTGAACCAAATCCCCTGAATTTCAGTAAATCTCTGCGGGCCTCTTACTAGCACATGCAAAGATGCCCACGACACCTCATGTGGATTTATTGTCTAATGACGTCTCATCAACACCTGTCTCTTCTTACTCACCTGATTTCCACTTCTAACTCCATGGATCTCCTGGATCCTTAAGTCCCACACACTACAAAAATGTATGGGCATATATTGAAGTGTTGCTCTTTAGCTTGCCCTTGTACCTTGTCTTAGTATTTTATGTATAATGCACAGATAAACACTGACTGGGCTTTTATGAACACGTTTTCAGTTTTTCCATGTTTCATTTTTTGCAGCTTTTGTAGCAGATCAATGAATTTAAAAAAAAACAACAAAAAAAAACTAATCTCCAGTACTCTGTATGTGTAGTTTGCCATATTAAACAAATTTCAACAGCGAGTTGTTAAACCCAAAGTTGAGCCTGCTGCTGTTGTTCCAGACAAGTTAAATGGGAGGCAGAACAGGATTTATGTCTATCAAATTGTTCAAACTTAATACTAAAACAAAGTATTCCTTGAAACTTTAATTATTGTACTGTATATCCTTTGCAACTTATAAATGACATTCAAGTTATTAAAAAGTACGTACGTAACAGTTTGC
>JAUBNQ010000023.1:12765029-12777035 GCA_032353495.1 Ctenopoma kingsleyae
TACGTAACAGTTTGCTGCATATTATAGATGCAGAAAAAGTCAAATAGCACAGTGATGGCCAAAGATAGTGTGGGTCCTTAGAGGGGGAAAAAAAATGTCCAAGAAAATGCAGGAAGAAAATAATCTATCAAGTCTCTCAAACAACAAGACAGCTGGTGTTTAATATGGACACCTACGATTAATTATAGAGTTTGGCTCATCTCTGTGAACTCTCCTTTATCTTTGTCTATTATGTCTCAAATGAACTTGTTTTGGTTCATCCAAGCAAGTAGTTAATTGCATTCATGCCAGAGATATTAGACTGTAACAATGAAAACAAACAGCTCTGTTGACAGGAACTGCAGCCTTATCTGAACCACATAAATTTAATTATGTTTCATGCTAATTGATTAAGTTCAATAACTTTGAAGGAAAAGTGACCCACAGTCACACATACAGTGCTGTGAATTTTTTTGTCACACTCAAATGATTCATCAAATAAATTTTAACACTACACAAAGACAAGTAAGTTTTTTTAAATGATGCCCCCTTCCTTGCTAAATCATAGATAAACTATCGGGGGGAGGGGGAGGGGGGGATACTTTAAGAGCGCTGTAGCTCCTTATCTCAGATTAGACATTTCGTCATGGATACATTACATTTATAAATAACACTAGTAGTAATTTAACAAAAATTTACTTCTAAATGTCACGGTTTACACTACAGAGGACCCAGAAAAGCACTCAGGCAGGCAGGAAACTAGGTTAAAGGAATTTAATGAAGAAACAACCATACAAGAGAATAGAAAGTTATAAACTAAAAATCACTCCAAAAGGAGGAAATAACGCTATAGGAAAAAATACACATGAAAACAAACTCAAGAGGAAAACTGAAGCAGGGCTCAGAAAACATAGCCAGAACAATGGACAGGGCAAGGCTAACAGGAAAAGCAGCACTGAAATAGGGCGAAGAAAACCAACCAGGTTAAAACAGTACAACTGGCGCACACAGGAACAGGGCTGGAGACACAGGTGATAATTGCAGGAGATATACAGGATACCAAGCAGGATACCATCAGAGTGAGTGACAGTTGGGGATAATCTGGGTGGGAGACCGGAAGCAGGGCGTGGCCAGGTAAGTGAGAGTAAACAGGAAAGCATTAATGAACAAGGTGGTGACTACTTACTTTATAGGTGATGTGAAAGTATAATTATATTGATGGCTGGCTACAGCCATTACAGGTAATGTTTAGTGCCATCTACTATATAGCAGCTTGGTCAACTTTATATACAACTTTATAAACAGAAATGTGTTTTTTCGCAATAATTTGAAACTCAAAGTTGATCTTAGTGGTGTAGTAGTGTGTTATAAACTCCCATTAGGTATATGCAAGAAAATATCTAGAGCTTTACTAAAATAGCACCTAAATAGTAGTCTTATACTGTAAAGAACAACTTTTGCAAGAGCAATGCATTTGCAATGCATTTTGGGTTCATCAAAGAGCATAAAAAGCATTATATGAACATTGAAAAATGTTATTTGTTAAGTTTCTTTTGAGGTTTGGAATGTTTTTTACATTACAAAAGGTTGTCATGGAATATGGATGAATGTGGATTAGAAGTGTAGTGTTAGGTGTTCTGTAACTAGCCAGATATAGATACTGTATAATATAATGTAATATCAGTTTCACCTCGTGTTAGACAGGCGATAAATACCACCAAGAGCAAATTATGCAACAGATTTCTACTGAAAAGTTGCAATCTCTGATCTCTCAGAGAGATGTTGTATATGGAATCAATGACACTGCCTACTCCACTGCTTCCCAAATCGAGACAGGGATCACAAGGCACTGAGTCCTTTCCTGTAGTTTCAAGTGAAAAAACACTTGTCCTTGTTTTATCAGACAGTCAGAAGCACGTGTTTTTGACTCTAGGTGAGATCTGTTTTAAATCAAGGTCTGCCCCCAAATGGGTTTCTGCTCACTCTGTCATGCACGAATATACAATATAAACACCACCTCTCATTCTTAAGTGTTTACACTCTCGCTTAGTTTGACCAGGGATTTCCATAAACACTGGTTTTATTGAATTATGACCCTGGTTACTTTTCTTCCAAAGAACAGAATGTGAAAGCTACAGATTTATTTTGTGCTTTGAAATTACAAATGACAAAGGAATCTCATGTGACTGAGCTCTTAATCAGTCAGGCAAACAATAAGACAACATGAGCAATGTCTTTGAAGATCGTTGTGATAGGCTAGCAGACAGAATTATTTGGTGGAGAAAAGGGCATTTTTATGCACTCCAGGGAAACATTTACAAAAGTGTAGGCCACATAAGAAAGTACTGATTGCCCCACATGGAAACAGTTTAAACTTTTATGTTTTATGGCATCTATTATTCTCCAGCTCTACACTGGCTTCTTTATAGATTTATGGGTTCCTGCAGTGCAAAGCAACGCAAGGCATCTATTACTCTTCACCTATAAACTGGCTTCTTTGTATCTTATTCTTCTGTCTACCTTAATGCGGCCCGAGTGGAACGGCACACCCACACAAATTATACATCAAATCGACCAGCTCAGCGGCGGCATGTGATCTATTACTTCTCTTAATGATAACTTGTTTACTTTTAAATTTATTCAACTTTTTCCATTTTTTGGTCAAAAAATTTCACTTTTGAGAGCTACTCCCTCCAGTCATCATCTTTCTTTGTCGTCATACTTTGTCCTAGAAATGTAATTCAAGCTTTAAAGACACTTCCAGCTTTGGACCTGTGAAACAGTTTTTTATATCTTTATACTTTTGGAGTTATGGTAGTTTTAGTTTTAAAAGAGTGCTGAAAATGTGTCAGCTTCTCCCATTAGTGTGTATTGGGGAATTTTCACACCTCTGAGAGTGCGTGATGTCACTGCCACTGTAAGGTCTCTCCTTCAACTTTTATTGCTTGTTGCTTAAAACAACAACTCCAAAGGGGAAAACGAGGAGGTGGTCAACAGCACTAATGGAATGGATAAGACGACACACAGAAACTGAACGTATGCTTCATAGCTTGATGACCCTCCTGAGTCATCTTGATGAAGCAGAGTTGCACATGAGGACATGTAGAAATGTGTATTTTGATGTTAGAAATTATGGAGCCTTAAAAATGAAGAAAATCAGTCAGTCAGCTCAGCTCAGTCACATCACTGCTTAAAAACCACTATATGCCTGTCAGCTGGTTTAGCTTAACTGGTAGAGATCAGTGATCACAGGTGGGATTTCTGGGTTCGTGTCCCAGTCACCACAATGTTGCACACTAACAAGGAAACAAGGGCAGATAAATGTTTTTAAGTTGTTCACTCCTGTAAGGCTGAGATTTAGTTACAATGCCTTTTAAAGTGATAATTTTGACAATGAAAATAAAGTTGTTATAAAACATATGTATGTAAGTGCATAAGTATGTAACTGCTACTGTAATTAATCTATGGAGCGTATGATTTTTGACACATTTAATATTTATCTAATCCATTTATTTCCAATTTTATTTTAAAAATGACAATCTTAAATATATATTTTGTCATTTATTTAATAACTGTTACATTACATCACTATGTTTCTAAACACACCTCAGCATTTCCTTTCTCTTGGTTCCTCCTGAACCTTTTTATACTATTTAATCAATAATCATTTCACACAGACACAGACATACACCTGACTCCACCCTAAGAGTTTTTATTTTAAATTACTTACTTTTTGTGCCTTTATTTGGATTTGAGACACGTCACAACACCATGTGCCGTGTCTCAAGTCCTAACAAAGACACAAAGACTAATGTCCTGATTGGCTGAGCCTTCATCAAGATGGCTCCCAGATTCAGGGGCATTTCTTCCACACACAAAAACCACACAGGATGAGCCCACAGGACAGACTGGGGAATCCCATCACACATATTATACATTAAAACAACCAGCTCAATCATGACATGTCCACTATTATGGTTAGTTGTCATTTTGAGTTATAACGGCAACGTAAGTCACCATGTTAAATCCTGCTCTCTGATCGGCTCAGGTTTCATCAAGAAGGTTCAGGGGCATTTCTTCAGGTTATCACGCACCAAGTGGTAGGTACCTTCAAAGTTTCTCCAGGAACTTTCTAGTTTAAATATAAGCTGCACTAGAAAACAGGATATTGATTTTGACACTGGCTACAACTTAAAATTATGATTGTGTCAGCTTATGTCTGCTGTTGCTAACATGGAAACAAAATCATTACCACTCCGCATAGCGTTTAAGAAAATTATTTGAGTATTGATTTAATAGTCTTCTCATTTCTGAGGTAACCTGATGCAATAGAGGCCATATCTCATATAGATCAAGAGATGACAAGAGATGTTAAAATATTAAACATTTATTTGGAATATGACACATGAAGTAAAGTAAAAAGTACACATGAAGTAGTAAAATTATTTCTTGATGAGCTTGAAATTCAGTTACAAGGTTATTGGTATTGAATTGTTTAGAGAGATTTCTCCTTTGATCTCCTTCCACGCTGTCCATCTCTCCTTATGTTTTATGTCGTCGTTTTCCTAGGACAGATGATGAAGATGCATTGTCTCCTCTGGCGCTGAACACTCGCTTTTGCTCTGAGGTCCTTGTGTTTCTATAAAAGAACATTTTCAGTGATGATCTTGTAGTCTTTCATAAACATAGAACAGAAATATCCAAAATGTATATTTTACAAAACCATTTAGATTTACAGGTGTAATGGTAATAATGTTATAGTGATTTACTGATTGACTGACTTTTGGGATGAGTTTAGCATGTCTAAAACAAATTGGGATGTGATTTACAGGTGGAGTTAAGAGAGTCCAAGCCTCATACATGGTAAGAGACTGAATTGAATTGCACAGGTGGATTACTTATAACAGATCCTAACTGCCTGAATATGTTTGGTGGTAGCAAACATTAATTTCAGTGAGAATACCTCATGGTATAGACTGTCTCAGGCAGACAAATCTGTCAGGAAGCGTTTCAGTTTTGGATCTGGTACAAACCTAGTACTAGCTAAGCTCTGTGGCCAAACAAAACCATCTTTCATTCTCTGTTTAGCCTCTCTCTGACAAAACAGACACTTCAGCCCAGAAATAAGGCTGATCACATTCTCACAACACGCAATTAATTTGTCTAAATATTTACTTCCATCATATTTAACCAAGAACCTGTTATTTTTGATAACCTGAGAATGATTCTGTGATGGATAGTGTCACCTGTAGCAGTGAAACTATCAGATGCTGTGTAGGTTACTCAATACTCACACTCAACGTAAACAGAAAACCCTCATAAGTTTTGATTATAACAATCACCTCCATAAATTCAGTTTGTTGGTAATTTAAAGAGAAAAGTATTTTGGAGCATATGGAGCGACAGTTCAAAGAAAAGTCACTACACACAATACTATATGTAAAAACCATGCATTATATATGTATACATACACTTCCAGTCAAGCATTTGGGCACACATAGGAATTATGATGTTTTTCATGAAAAGAAACGTGTCTTCAGTTGTGTTACGATCATTGCACATGGCTTTCTAACGATCAGTTATCCTTTTAAATTAATAAATTTGCAAAAATAATATGCTATTGGAAGACAGAACCAATGTTTGCAGAATTTAGGCCTCTGTATGTTTATGTAAATAAAAAACAGTTGTTTTCAGCTACAACAGTCATTTACAATATGAACAATGTCTACACATTCGTTCTGATCAATTTGATGTTATGAAATCTGCTTTTCTTTCACAAACATGGTCATTTCTATGTAAGTCCAAACTTTTGACTGGTAGTGTAGATACAGATATATGAATTCCCATAAAATTAAAACAACCTCACTAAACTCTACAAGGGAACTTGGAATGCAGAATGTGGATCTGCTCAAAAAACTGCAGGACAGATGACCTAACCTATGCCTGAAATCCAACCCATCAATTGACCTTACATGTGCTAAATATCAATCTCTTTATCAATATGTTTTGCAACTATGTGACCTCTGTTTGGGTTCAGCTCAACATGAAGTATTATTGACCTCATTACTGAAACATCTCTGACACATTTAAAAATAAATAAACACATTAAATACATTTAATGTATGCTGTGGAGAAAGCTGAGATTTCAGATCCATAACAAATGTTCTGATAACATGCCTAACAAACTAAAGGGGAGTCCTAAAACCACAGTGCCTTTTATATGGACTCACAACTTAATATGAAGGGCTCTGTTCAGATGATTGTACTAGTGATGTATATCACCCTTTAGACAGAAACAAGGTCATATGTCTTGTTATCCTGACTCAGTGGACTGTAAAAATTCCAAAACTGGAATTTGGGTCAGAAGTCCACATGTGAGCAGTGGATGGATTAGGAGATAAACTACAGTGCATTACCAGTAACAAGTTGGTCTCTGTGCAGAGTGTGGATGAGGAATAAAACAAAGAGTTACATTGCCATCTTTGCCAAAGACTGACAAAGAATGGAGATAAAGCCTTTCCTGATGTTTTTTCTTTCTTTTCATACACGTTACAAACATAGAGCTTGCTATTGCCCAATGAAGCATTTTAAGTCCCAACAATACTGGGGTACCATGGCTTACATATAATGAAGTATATATGGGTGAATAACGCGAGTATCAACCACTGGCAGGTTTGCACTTAGCCTCTACAGAGCTAAATGGGAAAAGCACATTCAGCTGGGTTCTAGTCTTGGTTGGTCTAGAACCTTCCACTTATTTCAGGTGATGATGTCCTTTGTTGGGATGGCAGTGTGTTTTGGAACATTGTCTTTCTGCATGATGAAGCTCCTCATAGTTAGTTTCAACATTGTGTTATGGCCTCTATATTTCTGC
Source organism: Ctenopoma kingsleyae (assembly GCA_032353495.1). NCBI lineage: Eukaryota > Metazoa > Chordata > Actinopteri > Anabantiformes > Anabantidae > Ctenopoma > Ctenopoma kingsleyae. Next base: position 12,771,883 of record JAUBNQ010000023.1, read on the forward strand.
TCATGAAGTTCTGTTCAATTGGTGGAGTGTACTATCTTCTCCTGTGCTCTGTGGAAGTTGTTGGTGATGTCAACTGTTGTTTTCTTCTCTCACAATACGGATGGTTGTTTCCCTGGGCCAACCGACTCTGTATATTGCTCAGTAAACTAGCAGCTTCTTTCTTTTTCATACTCATCCAATTTACTGTACTGGTGTGGTATGTAGATACCCAGTGTTTGGTAGTGTCTCAAGGTGCTATGTTCAAATGAACATAGCACCTTGAATGAATTAGCCACAGGTTGGTGTGGTAGTGCACAAGTCATATTACTTTTGTTAACAGTCACAATCACTTACTCAAGATTTTCAACAGGATCTGGACCAAAGATGTCAGAAATTGAACTGAAAAGAGAGGCAAGAGAAAAAGGCAGAACATTTCATTTAGAAAGATTGACAGATACAGGGCATTTGATGTTTCCATAAGCAAACTTACTGCACAGGCGTGTAGCTGAACAACTATCGTGCAAGATAAATGCTTTTAAATAGTTCTGATACCTATTATTTTAGACTCAGAGTATATAAATAGTGGGTGTTTTCTTTACTGCACAGTAGAGAGATCTGACAGTTACAAAGCCTTTACCATTGGCAAGATCAACAAAATGCCAATAAAATGTTTTGACCCAAGATGATACTTCACAAGGACTGAAAATCAAGATATATAATTTTTCACAGGATCATTTCAGCATTTCACTATTCCTCATTTCTCTTACTTCAAACTACCGGCTATAGTTGCATGAGGTTACCTCAGGCAAAGACTTCATAAAAAGATTACGTACAGCATATGAAAAGTACAAACCTATTTTTTCTCTCATGCTGTTAGTCAGTGAGATGTGGAAGTAAAGCATTTTAAACTGCCACTACAGCTCATCACCTGTGCTTTTCTTCCATACTCCCAACATTGTAAGATTTCTCCATGTTTTCTATATATATATATATATATATATATATATATATATTTCTATATGTTCTGTATACTGTATTGTCTATATATGAACATAGGGTTTCCCACACATTTGTAGCTTTTGGTGAATATCCCAAGCTTGTGCCCAAATAAAATGCTGAACAATGTTTCAGCCTGGTCTAACAAGGAATTAGACAAGATTAACAAATGCAGTGAAAAGCACTCTTCAAGCATAGATGCCATCTACAAGCACAGAGAAAAATGTAGGGATCCTTTAGAAACAGCAAGTAATCGTTCTTCTTTGCAATTATACTCAAATTATGATTGAGCTCCAACTGTGAGATTTCACATGGATGCTCTTCATGCTCGATTAGTAGGAAAAATCTGAATCACAGTAAACAATCTGTTTTAAACCTATCTGTATATCTGGGCTTTCTGAATGCAAAGGTATAAAAAGAAAAATGACACAATGTTGACTAGTGTAATTTAAATTTTGGATCAGCCCACAACCTTTAAATAGAATACATGACCTTGAACCACAGGGTGTCCAGGGACACTTCAACATGTCGCCAGGAATCGAGAGGAACCAGGAGTCAAACCACCAACCCAGGGATTCATAGATGACTGCCCTAACAATTGATCTACGGTTCCCCCTAAAAACCCATAAAAAAATTCCAACAAACGGTTAAAGTAAGGAAAGCAGAAAACGATGTAATTATTCCTCTTTTGACAACAGGTGCTTTGGTTTTACAATAAAAAGTCTGAAAAAGAATGTCCAAGGTCTACGTTGCTTGAAAGCGAGCCCTAACTACTCTGACTGAGAATCTTTAAGGTTCAAAACAGAAATCACAGATGTCTTGCCAATAAGCTCATACCATCTAAGCAGCTATGATAATATGATGATATGATAAGCAGCTGGATAACCCTAGTACACAAAGGCAAGGTTAAAGTTTAGGGTAGCAGTCGCTGATTTCCTTCCTCCATGCAAGTTGGCTAGAGTGAACTTGTCTCTTGTTTCTCAAACAGTATTTTGCTCCATTTCCATTCATGCTTGTTGTGCCACATTGGTAGGCCAGTTTCTAATGCCATATTTGGTACACAGCTTTTGTCTTGTTGTGGTTTTAAGCATGTTTCACATGTTCACTGTGGTGAATGAGAGGTGAGAAATAGAATAGCTGAGAATAGTGTTTTCACATTTTAACAGTTTTACAGTTCAATTATTATTATTATTATTATTACATATCACATGTAGTAAAAAAAAAAAAAGCTTATACTTACTGAATAAACATCAAGATACTGAGGTATAATATCAGTTCCAAGAATTAATATGATTAATTTGTTTTTGAACAATGTGAAAAATCACAATTCAAAAGATTTTGCAAGGTCCAACATGGAACAGACAAAAGGATGCAGTGGGATGAGAACGACACATTTTGAATAATGTTTTGTTTGTGCTGATGCAAGCAGAAAAAACATCAATTAAAATTGTGATTGTGGGTGGAAAAAAAAAGAATTTGACTTTTGGCCATATCACCAAGCTCTAGTTCCAAGTGAAACCCAGCAGTTACTGTAACTATGACTAAATAGCACTTACTTTCACCTACAAAATAATAAGCTAATAAATTGTTCCCTTACAAAACTGCAACATGAAATTATGGTATTTTTTTTGTAATACTGCATTTTTGTAGTTTTGTAGCTGTCATTTTTCTTCAATATAGAAAAGATAATTGTTCACATCACTTACAAGCTACGTAATATAAGTTTGTTAGTGATGCACCGATCGACCGGCTGGAGCGCAGTGGAGCAGTGAGAATTTCTGCTCCTCATTCATAGAGCATGTTTCACTGATGCTCTTAAAGCCATGCTTCAGGCTTGTGGTGTGGGTGGTACCGGAGCAAAATGGGAGCAGAATGCAGAGTGAGATTCTCTCCTTTGAAAAATTAAAAAATTAAAAAAATCCACTTTGCTCTGTCACGCACAGTTACACAGCCACACACACAACATGTCTTTGCTGTGGAAGTTCTTTAACATGACTGAAGAAGACACAAAGCTCACAATTTGTAATGAATGTAAACTCAACACCATTCATATATAACCTTGTTATATTCTTCTGCTTCTATTACTTGTAGCACCTGTTTACATCTGGAGTACAAATACTGCACTTAATTTTTACTTACCAGTAAACTGGTGAACCTTTATTTTAGGATTTGTTTAAATGAGAGTGTGAGAAAGCTGGAAAATGTAAAAGTTATTTAATAGCTGATTTTTTTCAGTGCAATCAGTGCATCACTAGTATTTGTATGTATATTCTGTGGACAAAACGTATTTTCTAAGGGTAAAGGGTAATTGCTTAAATAACTTGGCACCTGCTTACCTGTCGGAGCTCCTTGTTCCTTACTCTCCTTCCAGAGCTTTGCGATTGTCTGATCAGCAACTACTGAATATCCCCAGAACAAAGCTCAAAACCAGAGGTGGCAGAGCCTTTTCGGCAGTAGCCCCCAGCCTGTGGAACACCCTCCCCTTGCAGTTGAGAGCTGCCCAGAATCTTAATCCTTTTAAAATCCTACTTAAAATCCATCTGTTTTCATGCACATTTGATTCCTCTTGATTTTATTAAGCTGGCTCATCTTATTTATTACTATTATTATTATTATTATTATTATCTAATTGATGTGTCCCCTGTACTATTTTATTGTATTAATGCTCACTGTATATTAATATATATATATACACTGTATAGCATCTACTGACTTGTTTTCCTATACTTGTACAGCACTTTAGTCAACAGAAGTTGTTTTAAATGTGCTTCATAAATAAATTTGATTGATTGATTATGTTTTGGGCCATAGTCTTGTGAATAATCATGATATACAGGCAGTTTGTAGAAGCAGTTGTCATGGCAAAGCAGTCTCCTTTTTCCTAACATGTTTGCACCTAAACACATTTACCTCAGAATGGGTTTCCACGATAATTAAACTGGAACTGATGAGAAATTCTGAATTAATCTGATTATTACAGTGCTGTCCTGTCTGTGTCTCACATGAGGAAGGAAATCGTCACTGTTACTTACAAGAGGAGAAGCACTCTGCTTTTTCAACAAAAATCATAAATGGTCAAGGTCAAAGCAATCTTTGATCATCATCACTGAATTTATACTTAGTCATATCCAAACTGTATTTGAAATGTAACAAAATGAAAGTAGCTTTTAGGGTGTCACTGAAGGGGAATCAGGGTGTGTTATTTACGACTCACCTGCTGATGGACACATCACTATAAGTGGGGCTGGGTGAAAAAGCAATCCCTCTAGTGGATGGTTCCTCGTCACATTCTTCGTCTTCCATCTTAATCACTAAGCACTTCTTTGTTTCATCACCTTGACCTGAAGGAGAAAAAAAATATCATCATGTCAGACATCCTGTAGTAATCAATCAGTCTAGAAATAATCATAATGTGTTCCCATATCATCAATGCACTTGAAAACTAAATCTGATGTAAAAGCAGATTTTAGGTCCTGTGGGTTCTATAACATACTGTAACACAGGAAACAATCTCAAGTTTTACGTGTCTTCTAAATTTGCATATTTGCTTCAAATTAGCAACTTGCAGCACCACTGATTAATTTGCTTGGTCTGTCCCAATAAATTATATAAATATAAATAACAATAATTTTAAATGTAAATGTATACATCCCATTAAATTTAAGTCCATAATATTTTTGCATGAATAAGAAAAAATAAAGAACCATAGTGACCATCAGACTGTCAAAATGCATGGCTCAACTAATTTGCATATTACAAATTAACCATTTTGTGACAAATTTTCCACAAAATAATTAAATTTTATTAAAATGAATATTTTGTGAAGAAACAATGTAAACTTGTCACAGCATGTTAACAATGGAATCAAGTCACTTTTGCTGGGGAAAAACGATATTTTATTCTTTGATAACTTAATCTTTTACACTGCAGAACATTGAACTCCAGTGTTGCAATACCTGCAGAGTGTGTTCTTTGTGTGTTCTTTTCACCTCCCTCCACAATGCCTTCCTGTCTGATACGAGTCTGCTTGGATGTCTCTAGGTGTCCTCGGACCTGGGCAATCAGGCAAGAAAATTCGCTGCTGTGCTGCTTCCCTGGGGGGGAGGGAGGGAGAGAGAGAGAGAGAGAGAGAGAGAGAGAGAGAGAGAGAGAGAGAGAGAGAGAGAGAGAGAGAGAGA
>JAUBNQ010000023.1:12780280-12817505 GCA_032353495.1 Ctenopoma kingsleyae
AGAAACATTTAAGTGTGACAAACATGCAAAAGAATAAGAAATCAGGAAGGGGGCAAATAGTTTTTCACACCACTGTAGATCAGCAAACTGCCAAACATTCAGGCTTCAGGTCCTCTTAAATATATACTTACTTAGTATTGCCCAAGTTTTTTTTCCCTTTCACTTTTTGGCTTTATTTTTGTTGAATAAATAATGGCAGTGTATTCTCTTAAAATGCAAAAATGATAAAAGCCTAGTTAATTTCCAGCTATGCAGCCTTGAATTACTGAGACATAGTCATGTTACAATATATTGTCCACTCAAACTAACCTGCCTGATATGTAACACACACAGCCCAAAATGACATACACAATCAGTCGAAAAGAAGGACTCAATAGTGGAGATGAGACGAGAGAGACAAACTTCTAGAAGGGTCTAATGTGTGCCACTAGTACCACTAGTGTTTCCAACGTTCGTGTTTTTAGGGCTGTAAAATATATGGTGACAGCAAAAAGGAAAAAATATTATGAACTATATTAGCCAACACAACATTGGTCCATTCAACTAGCTATCAAAATTTATATTTGAGAGATAAACTGTGCATCAACAGAAGACATTTATACATTTTTGCCTATGAAACACAGTGTAGTCATTTACATATAAACATATAACTCAGTGTTAATGACAGTATCATACAATGTGTCATGTCTACCTAATAAACAATGTTCTGGATAGATTACATCCCAAGGTAATGATCCAATAACTAATATTTGTCAGAATTGTGGTCATGCATAGAAGGAGGAAAAATAATTTTATTGACATCACTAAGTTTTTTTTCAATTTACTGCTCTGGGAGAAGATTATTCTGTTGACACTTTTTATTATTTTTGTACAAATGACAAAAACATTATGATAGTGCATTACGCTATGCAGTATTGTTTTAAAAATTATTTAACTGGCCAGCTGTTGTTTGGTTTATTTGTCTGCAAATATGTTGTACGAATATTCCCTCTCATCAGATGCAGTAGTTTGCAAGTAGTTTCATCAGTTGACCTTCATTGGCACTGATTTTATAGATCAGATTAGTGAGTCACACCTCCACAGTGTGAATACAATGTCTGTGAACATTAACCTAGAAAATTATAAAAAATTACTTACTATATTTTGAATGCATCTCATCAATCTCCTTCTCAGACTGATTCTTTGAGAAAACCATAACCTGCAAAATGTTTGAATGGAAAAAAGACACCAACATTAACCATAAATGAAAACACATTTGTTGAGCAATTGCTCTATGTCAGTACAGTTTAAGTCAGCAATTTAAAACCAATTTCCTTCTGTAATTGGAAAGTTTTCAAAAGCAGCCTATACATTTTTCATTATATGTTAATTTATTTAATAGAACACACCGGCTTGGATTTCCCCTGAAGTTGTTTCCTGATCTTCTCATTGGCTTCCACCTCTCTGGCAATATCTTCAGCTGATACAAGAGTAAAGACAAATCTTTATTACTATTTAGATCACAAACATTGCCTCTTATATGTATTTATCTGTCCACCATTCCATTCCAGAGGACTTTTTCAAGTCTGACTTGAAAAAGCCCTCTGGAATGGAAGGAACCAAAACAAGTCTAGTTGCTATTGAGAACCCCTTTTTTTTGATAACTTGCAAGACCAATTGTTTCTGTACATTCTGTTTGTTCATGTTATCTATGGGAAAACAACTTCTATGTAACAAACAGACCAGTGTTTTGTTTTATTTCACATCATAATTACTCATGTCTGCAAACATGAAATGTTTTAGTTGAATATAATATCACCAATATGGTTTAGGGAACCAAATATTCTTACCTGATTTTGGGTTTAGGGAATCACACTGGGCATTGTATATGTGGACAAAGTTCTGGTGTCTTTTGATCAGCTGGTCTCGAGAACCCTGCATTGAGAGATGGCATTCTTTTAGCCTCCTCTTCAGCTCCTGCATGGAAAGTAGGTTGTACACAAGTTTGGCCATTGGATGCCTCCCACTGCCAAAGGAACTGTAAGAAACAGGTTTCCTGATTTACTTCAGTAATAACAAGTTACTCTTTCATAATGTTTGATGGTGTGTTTCTCTGCTTAGCAGCAATAAAGTTCTACAACTGTACAGAATCCAAGTCGTGGACATCATAAGCACAAAAGAATGATGGTAATGTCAAGTTAATTAAATGTATCACACAGTGGCCACATCAGTTGAGCTCATAACAAGATGATATTAACAAATGGGAGTTTCCATTTGTCAGCCTGGTCTGACGATCCATAGCCCTGTTGTAATCACAGAAGTCAATCAAATCTATTTTCCACTTGAATAAGGCTGGTAGCAAAGGAATCTTCTTTGTGCGGGCTGTCTATACAAGGCCAGAATATTAAAGCCTTTGCAATTCATCATTATGACATCAAGGGCTACTCCAGATTAAGTATTTTGCACTGTTACACAAATATGATCATTCATGGCAGAACCTCGTAATTGCTGCATGAGTCATTAGGATCAGTCTCTCAAATCATGTCATATTATGGAACAATCTACTTGCCACGAATCTTGAAAAACTGTGTGCAGGAGTACCAAGTAAAACTGGTGCTGTTTTAAAGACAAAAGGCGATCACAAAAAAGTACAGATTTAGGTTCTGTTACTATACTTTCTATTCTATTCATTGTATTAATTGAAATACTCCTCCCATCATTTCTAATCACTAAACTTCTGCACAGTATGTAAACCTTACACTATGCATTCAAGTCCTGACGACAGTAAGAACGACTTGTGTTTAGGGTCACTGTCTTGCTGCAAGATGCACTTTCTGTTGAGCTTCAATTCACTGACATTTTCTTGTAGAAAATGTACAAGTGCTTGTACATTTGCAAGTACAAGAATTCAGAACACCCTCAATGATGGCAAGTTCCAGAGGCATCCTGATCGAGAGGCACAGTAATAGTAAATAAACTCCATAAAAAGGCACACGGCTGCTGGACAGTGTGCACAAACTGGGATCGAAACGGAAAGTTTAAGACTGTGAAGCACCAGACTACAAATGGACTAGTTCAGTAGTTCTGAAGCCAGGGAACCACTGCAGGAAGTGAACAGCAAACCAGCATCATATTTAGTATGTCAGTGACGATTCTCAGTCATCCAGGTTGGGTTATCAAGTCTGATCTCAAATCTTCTGGAGGGGAGGCTTGAACAGAGTAATCTGAGCTGAGCGGGTCTTCCAGTAGTGCCAGGAGTCAGTCAAGACACTGTGGTGGTGGCTGATGGGAAAGTGGCACATCATGTTTCATAGTGATGTTCTGCGTTGTGAACTGCGAAGTGATACTAAAAGAACATAAACCATAATTTAATTCTTAATTTTAAAATATGATTGTAATACATATAATTATATAATATAACAATATATATTATTTTCTTAAGAACATGTGGTGAATGACATGAGTGTAGTGGCTTCCTCCTCACAACTCTGCCATTAACACCATAGAAGTTTTTTAGATGTTAGAGAGAGCTATGCAGTTCTTTAAGGGACAGCAGATGATCTCCTGTGAAGTTTTTACAATCCCCTATGTTTTCCACTGCCCTGTTCTGCAGCTGGAAAACCACACACAGAGGCAGTAGCATCTCTCAATGTGAGAGAAGTGATAGAAGGACACCAGCAGTTTTTGGGGGATGTTATTTTTCCTGAGTACTCTCCACAAATAAAGTCTCTGCTAAGCCTTCTTCGCAAACTCTGTTGTGTTCACACCCCAGGTCAGATCTTCCATGATGTGGACTCCCAGGAAGTGGACGTCTAATCCCCTCTCCACACAGTCCCATCTGTTTGACATCCATTTTCGTTTTCCTGAAATCCACAACAAGTTCCTTGGTCTTAGTTGTGTTCAGGAGCAGGTTATTGTCACCACACCACGCTGTCAGCCTCTCCACTTTATCCATGTAGGTGGACATATCCCCCCTAGAGATGTAAACGTAAGTCCCAGGGCTAACAGCTTGCACACCAAGCTTTCAGTCGAGTGCAGCATGCATTAATGAAGCCAGGTTTCTGTGATGACAAACAAGCAACTGTCCTTGATCATGCGGCTTTTTGCGACCTGAAGCCTCAGTTCATCTAACTTATTGATAAGAGATCAGGCCATTAGAAAGGAAAAGGCTTGGAAGCAGTGGTTTGTGCGGCTGTCTCCGTAGCCTAGCTGGCATGCCAGCCCTGCAGCCTCGCTTCTCCTTCCTCTCTCTGTGCCACCTTCGTCGTTGGCCACGTGGAGCCAGGTCTCCTGGCTATATCCACCAGAATGCTGTGTGAGTGAAGGAATTCCACCGTAACATTCCGCTCACCGCAGACTCGATGATCTTAAGAAGATCGTGTCAGCTGTAGTATTTGTTAGCCCAATAGCATGTAGAGAGAACTATAATCAACACACACAAAACAAGATGCTGAAAGGGAGAGCACTGAGATGCTGCAACTTCGCATGCTGCCATCTTGGTAGTTAGAGCAGTTGTAGGGGTCCCTTGTGACCTCCCAGACTATTAAATGAACTTGCATTCTAACATTTTGTTCATGTATAGTCTTTGTTGGTTGACCACTCCTGGGAAGGGTAACAATGGTATCCTAGATTGGAAGACAATCTGCCTGACAGTCGACTAGCAGTGTCCAGACTCTTAATTTGTTTGTTTCTTTACAGCCTGATAACTGCAAACTAGGGGTGTGCGATGTGACGATAATAGATGGTGAACAATTAAAATGTCTTCACGATCTGCCTTTGCAGCAAGATCATTACTATCTACATTACTATCTATTACTAGCTACAGTGCACATTCTATCAGTTACAGACAATACAAAGTGACATACCTTACAATGTTTCGCCTTCCATCCAGAATGGATGAAGGCTTCTAAATGGAAGGTGGAATGTTTTCAAGAACTTAAAAACAAGTCCAGTTGACACTGAAAAGCATTTTTTGGGGATAACCATGACCTGGACGACTGAGAATCTTGACACTTGTAATATTGTAAATATTGCCATATCCCCTACCCCTACTGTAAACAACCCTTCTTCAAAGGTCTAACTTGCTCGAGCCATGGAACACTGTTACAAAGCTCAAGATCAGACTTGTTGCAGATTGCTGATCTTTAAATAAGTCAGGTCTTCCCAGTCTCATACCTGATTATCAACCCATTGACTGAAACACCTATTTTCCTTTAAATGAACAGATAATCCTGGAGGTTCACAGATTTTTCCCACACAAATATTTAAGATCAGATAATTTTCCACAATAAAAGAACAAATATGTAATTTTAGTCTTCTTTATCTAATTGCGTTCCCTCTATTTTTTATCGCACTTTGAAAATCTGATCACATTTATGCAAAAGAGAATATTCTAAAGGGTTCGCAAACTCTCCAGTGCCATTGTACATCACAGCTCTCTTTTGAGGAGCACTATTGCTGGAAGAAACAACAGCAGAAAGTTGATAAATGGATATTTTACCTCCTCAGGCTTTCTTTCTTCTCTCCGCTAGTAAGACATGTATCAAGATGCTTGTTGATAAACTGCTGTGACACAGTTACAGAACACACAGGGCACTCCACTGCAAAAAGATACACAATAGTATATTATAAGCAGCTTATTAAAAAAAGAGATCAATTTTTGGTTATGAGGCAATTACCAGACAAAACAAACATGACTCTAACAATAAAGTATTAATATAGGTGGCCCATTGTGTGATGGTTTTCCCATACCAAGCAAAATGAAAAGATTCTGCAAATAGATTTTTTTTAAATAGTGCAGATGTTACACCACTTTGTCATCATGCATCCTCTAGGAATAGTTTTCTGATTAATTTATCCTGATTTATCCTGATAAGGATCCAGAGGCAAAATGGCAACAATAAAACTGGCGAAGATTCAGTAGATTCTGTCCTTAGTGCTGAATAAATGAACTACAAATTTGGAAATGAAATACTTGAAATATGATACATATCATTAAATTTGGACAAAATATTTCCAGACAAGTTAACAGATAGACTTACTGTTCTAAGTGCCTGAAAAACCTAATATTGCAAAAAAAAACCAAAAAAAACCACTAACATGTGACATCAAAAAGTCGCATTTAGCATAACATTTCTGTAAAAGAAGATAAATGTGTATTTCTCTCAGCCTGTATGTAAAGTCCATGTCAAAATTGCAGCAGCATTTACTTTCTTTGCCTGTAGATGGGAACACCAACAGGTCTTCTTCTAAACATTTATGGGGAGCAGGCATAGAACTAATCTGACAATGACCAAACAGCTCTCCCTTGTGGAGATTCTGTTGCCTGCTGTTTATGAATGAGTTAGACTTTTGAGTTTGTGAATGAGTTAACAAGTTCATTAGATGAGGTGTGTCAGACTGTGTGATAAAGCGTCCTTCACCTGCTGGTAAAACATATTCACCTTTGATTACAGGCTTTACGTCTGTTAATTGTGACGCGGAATGTGCCATCTCGGCCCCAGTGTTGACATAATGCAAGACTGTGGCTTCCTGTTTGACTGGCTTCAAAACCTGGTTAGCCATCTCCTCCATATCCACAGGTTCTTCTTTCACAGTCACTGGAAGTTGAGCAGTTGCTAAATGTAGCTCTATGTCATTTACATTGCGGGTGCATACAGTCTGTATTTGTCCCTGCTGAACACGCTGCAGGACAGAACCGTCTTGCTGGGTTTCTTTAGAGGGAGATGTTTTAGATGTCTTCTGGAAAAAGTGACTCAAAACACTGTTGCACTTTTGGCCCTTGTTTCTAGGAGTTTTACATTTGACAGTTGAAGCTGGGGTCTTTGGTGATATTGGGGGAGAGTCAAAATTTACTTTTGACAACTGCTGTCTGGAAAAAAAAGAAAGGAAAAGTGTATGTAAGTGAGAATATGTGCAATAAATGATTCAGACAGAAATGCAAGGTTTAAAAACATTCATATAAAAACAACATCTCAAAAACTGTGATCAGCAACACATGTATAATTACATCAAATATCTTAACTAAGGTAACTGACTTAATGTACCTTTAGAAACATGTTAAGTAAAGTAATATGAATACCAGTATGTGCCACTAAATATTACTGCCAGTAAAGTGAGCCGGTTGGCATTAAACTTCACCTGCTCAATTGTCTTTCCTCTTTTCTATTGAGCGAGAAAATGGAGACACACTGGCTACAGTCTTGGAAATGTGGAAAGCAAACAAATTGCAGCAGGGCCATTACTTGGCAATAAAGCAGAACCAGTGAGGTGTGTGATGTTCAGATTTCCATATTTAAAACTTATTTGTGCTAACTGCCCCCATTAATACAGATTCGTGTATACACACAACAAAGTTGCTTTTCTCAGATGTGATGTGTCAAAGTCAAATTCAGTCAAAGTAAACTTTATCGTCATCTCTGCTATATACTGTATAGATACATAGAGAGACGAGACGACGTGGCATATAAAGATCTAAACTAAGGTACAATATAAAAATATCACTTTAAACTGGGAATAACCTACAGACAGACAAAACAATTTTCACATGTGGTATTTCACCTTCCATGTAAGTCCTGAGATTGTCTTTGTGCATTGGATGTGCATGAGGTCCATAACAGTACAGTATGAAATCTATGACGTGGGTGATAAACAGTGTCTAAGAGCAGACATGTGCATTAAATAAATGTCGATTAGCAGCAGTTCAAAGTGACAGCGCTGTACAGTCCTCAACAATGAGACGGTCCGATCCCAGTTGGGCAGATGAGATTGTCCGTGTAGCAGCATGTGCATCACAAGAGTGATGAGTAAAGTACAGTGATACAAAGAGTTTATAGTCCAGGTGTGTATGGGGGTAGTGGGAGCAAAAATTATAGTCCAATAGTCATCATAGGTGGCAGCTTGTCTAAACATATTCCAGTCTGTGCACTCGAAACAGTCCTGGAGTGCTGAGGCAGCTCCACTTGGCCAAACTAACAGATTGCTAACAGACTTTTATTTTACGCATTAGCTGTTCTGAGACGACATTTACATAAAAACACACAGCTAAACTACAGCGTACACACAGTGCACTGCAAACTGTCAGGTCTCAGTACAGTAGCTGGATTGGACATCAGTACCTGAACGATCCGCCTTTAGCCGCTCACAAGAGCTGTTGTCACATGCTGATTACCTGTTTACATCGTTCGAACGTGTCAATCAATATTGCTGTTTGACTAGTAGATGTTAACGTGCAGTTAACCGGAGTGAATTAGTTGGAGAGAGCAGCAATGGGACCAATGATGTACGTGCATTTAAGCGGATTGTGCACTTATCGCTAGTGTGCTTATCTGAAGTTATTACCCATATACACACACATTATACAAAAAGCGGCCCGACAAGTCACGTGCAGCTAAACGGAGCGTGCGCTTAAGCAACGTGAACTTAAGAGGAGTCGACTGTAATATCATCTTATGTTACATCAACATTAGCTGTTCCCACCTCATTTGAGCACATGCATTTTTCCATTACTTTTGTCAAATGGTGCTCCCTTGTAATTTACCAACTGTTTGCATAGAGAAGACACAGGCAAATCAGTAAACAGAGCATCTAGGCTTATTGTTCTATAGGAATGGAAACCAGTGACAACAAAAAGACCTTAGATCACCAAAGTAACTTAATTTTAAGTTACCTACATGTACTTTTTTGACAAGCAATAAACAACAAAAAATTTATATTGCTCTTCTTATTAATATTTTATAGTAATTCAATATTTGATTTGATTATTTGACATTATTTGAAATATTTTAGGTAAAAAAAAAAAAAAAGCTGATGTAAACTTAAATTAAAGTTCAATCAAATTGTACCACAATGTTTATTATTCAGTGGCATGAAGGAAGCTTAAGCCCTTAATGATTAATGGCCCAGATCTTTCCAGAGTTAAGAATAAAAGAGACATAAAGTCTTTGCAGTGACCGTAAGCCAATCTTTTGATAAACACTTTTGTTTAAGAAATACTAAATGATAAAGGCAACCAAAAATAACCATATAGAGTCTCCTCCAAAAGTATTATAATGGAAAGGTCAATTTGTGTTTGTTGTATACTGAAGATATTTGGGGTTCAAAAGGGTTAATATTAGTCAAAAGTTCAAAATTTCATACATTAAAAAATATAGAATTTAGCACCTTTTGTGTCAGATGATCCAGATTTTAAGTACCGTAATAGACACATAGTTTTAAAGTAAGCTTCAAGTCTCCTTTTTAGTGTGGGAAAGGCATTTTCATTTGCATTAATGTCTGATGATTGACTTAATCAGTCTGAAAACTTCCACTTTTTCCCTCCGATAAAGTCCTATGTTGAATTGACAGTGTATTTGGCAAATAGTCTCGCTGCATGATGAAGCTCCTCCCAATTAGTTTAGCAGCGTTTCTCTGTAAAATGGAAGACAAATGTTTCTGTACACCTCTGAATTCCTTCTGCTGACACCATCAAGGCTAGTGAGCCTGTTTCTGAAGCAAATATGCAAGCCCAAGCCATGACACTACCTCCACTATGCTTCACAAATGAGCTTGTATGGCCTTCTACACTAACACATGGATAGGGGTTCTTTGTAACAAGAAATGCAGTCTTCAAAGATAAAACACAAGGTTAAAAACCAAATCAAATCACTATTTCTACTTAAAGGTTTCTTTTTACTCCTAAGCAAGATGTAAAGCTATTATAAGGTTAATTCAGCCACTTAAATCTGACATTTCTGACTGTGCTTTCTGAATTAATGTCTTATGCAATATAGCATGCTTGTATTCATAGCAGGCTCTTCTTCAATAACACTGTCAGTCAAGTTCTCATTAACATTTCAAACAACATTGCACTGCTCAGGCAGGTCAGACAAATGGGATCCAAGGCCAGGTAGACTAACACAGTACTGCTGGGTCCAACGTTGCAGGGGAGGAATGGGAAGATAGGAGGGAGGAGGAAGAAAAGGAAGCAGATGACCTCCAAGAAGTCAACCCAGTAACACTCCCAGGTGACTCAAGGACAAGGCGAAACCAAAGGGTCAAAAGCCCTAAGTCCCCAGCACGCTGACCTGGTAGCAGAGTGCAGGGAAGGTGGATGGAGCATGGGTTGCTGTGGCAGGAGGGAGTCAGACTTTACAAGCCAACCAGGGACCCATCAGAGGACGCGGAAAAAGCGAGCTTCTGGCTTTGGCTGAGAAGGCAAGACAAGGCATGGGGAATAAGCACTTCCCAAGACAGTTAGCTGCAGAGCGTCATACCTGTTCACTGCTCCACCACCAGGAGATGTTCTAGGCTAAGGGTCAAAACATGAGCGGTGGTCCCCAGCTGATGACCCTGCAGCTAACAAACCAGGCACCGGTGGAGTCACATGTTCTAATACTTTTGTTTGGGTCATGTGATAAAAAAAAGGTTTTATAATTATGTTATATGTTTTTTAATGTATTTAGAGCCATTTTCACATGCATTCCAGATTATGTCTAGAGAATCAGGCCTGGACATTGTGCAGTCTTGTGTGTTAACACATGCACGACACAGCAGGAGAAAGTCTGTGTGACATTCTCACTCTGGGAAATAGTTCATTTTAACATAACATATGAGGGAATGAACCCAGGAGTAGGAGGAGGAGTTTTTTTTTTAACCTTGTTGATCTTCAACGTCTAGATCTGTATTAAACAAAGAGCCAAATGGAAGTCAATACTATCTACTGTACTTTATTAAATTACAAACACTAATTAAATTAAAATTGTCCCATAATATTGATTTCCTCAACAATGTGAAGAATATATAATTACAAGTGCAAGGACAACTATAGCACTTTTGAATCTGGATGTCAATGTATGCTTGTTGTCTATAATACATATAAAATAAAATGTTGAGAATAACTGGAGGAAAAAAAATACTACATGCTGTCCACTACAAGATAGAACTGCCAAGAAAACATCATGTATTGTATCCACTACAAAAAATGGCATTGTGCCCTTGGTGATAAATTTAATATCAGTGTTTTTGTCTCAATGTACCAGTTCCACCTCTACTGAGAGGACACTATAAGGTAGCTGGTTTTGTGACGATAACAGCTAATGATCTGCAAAATAAATAAGCCTTGTTGTAGGGGTGGGCAATATATCGAATATACTCTATATCTCGACTTGTTCCATGTGCGATATAGTAAATGACTATATCGTGACTATCAAGTATAAATTCTAATGTTAAATAGACAGCATGTACTTCGCTTCGAGTTTCGCTTCTTTGCCCTCTCACAGCAGACAGCTCACTCACTCCGCATGCGCCTTTATACCGCTTTAAGCCGATAGCTCACTCCTCCGCCCATCCAGAAAACTTTCCTAGCAAATGCTTGTTTTGT
Source organism: Ctenopoma kingsleyae (assembly GCA_032353495.1). NCBI lineage: Eukaryota > Metazoa > Chordata > Actinopteri > Anabantiformes > Anabantidae > Ctenopoma > Ctenopoma kingsleyae. The sequence continues at coordinate 12,791,619 of JAUBNQ010000023.1, forward strand.
ACCGGAATAACAGCGGAGGGAAGCAAACTCGCAGAGAGAAGCGTGAAAGCCCAAGCGAAACCTCTATTTGGTGCTGGGCCGCAGATAAAGAAAACAATTATTTTATTTCAGTTTTCACACGACACAGTCTGTTATTTTAAAACAATCACAGGCATGTTTACAAACGGAGCACAGACTGGAATCTTCGGGTTTTTCAAAATAAAAGAATCTTCTGGTTTTTCAAAATAATAATGCCTGGTGCATTGAGCACGTCTGTGCGGCAAGAGGCTCAATTGCTGACGATTGCAAATGATGGTGGCCTTTAAAGTAAGTTTGAGACTGTATAACTGTAAAAACTCAACACCCCCGGCTGCAACCCCCCATCCCCACCCCTGCGAAATATATCGTGTATCGCGTTATAGCTTAAAAATATCGCAATATTCTTTTTAGGCCATATCGCCTAGCCCTACCTTGTTGTATTAAATACCACTGGCCAAAACCTACATCACAAACAGAAGCTCAATCAAACTCCCCAACCAGATACTTGACATACTTTTCCCTGAAATACACTGTAGACATATGATGTCTACACATGAGGTCTTTACATTTATGTCAGTTTATTTACTTCAACAACTAATCTAAAACTGTGCTGTTTAAGACAAATCTACATAAAATAATTGACAGTCACCTATGAAGGAATCCCATTTTTCAGACACTCACTGCTAGACAAAAGGAAATTAAAAAAGAGAGGAAACAGCAGCTACGTCAGCCACTCATTCACAAGAGAGATGACAATCTACAGGTTGAAGGCAGACCTCTCAGAGTGCTGATAACATTGACATGACTGATGGAAAGGAAAGCCTTCGGCTAACAGCATTCAGACATTATATCAACATCAGCCCAGACAGCGAAGGAACAATTCTGATTTTAGTTTAAGGATTTTATAGGCACAATGCGGTTTTGAGGAAAATGTTTTTCCTTCATTGTGTTACTGGATTTTTTTTATTTAGACCACCTCTGGACACTGATCCTAATGTCTATATCCTGTTGTAATGAAAAAATATCAACCTTGAAGATACACAGCGCACATGTAAGTGCAATATGATGAGAACGCTGAATGACCTAAGCTGATCCACATTTGATTTACAGAAAATCCTTAAATAAGAAGCAGATTACTGAAGACAAATGTAAATGTTTCTCCAATGCTGGTAAATTGAAATAAACTGAAATTTCTTCCCTTGTGGACATAGTATAATAAGAGTGGGATTCCCTGAAATCACCACAAAAACAGATTTCTCTTCAGTTCTTAGATATAAATTGGAGAAATGTCCAGGTGGTAGACCCATGTTCATGGTAAAAATGTTGTACTTGGACTGTGAAGTATTATTTCCTGAAATGCTATTTTCATCATTTTAAATCTACCTTTAATGGCAAAAGAATTACAACTAATTGTCATAAGTACTTGTGTAATGTTAATAATGTTAGATCTTTGTTCTACATTTGTGCTAGTGTGTGAAAGGTCATAACAATACTCGATTTGATTGACTTTGACGATAAATAAAAGTGTCATTGCTAACTAAGGACCAACAATCCAATAACTCAGAAAATCCTGTTAGGACTGCAGGACCTTGAATTCAAACAACAAGTTTTTGACAGGTTTTTCATCCTTCACCCTCTTAACTGTAACAGTGTTTTAAAAACAGTGACAGGTGATGCAGAGCACATTCAGATTCATTTGCAGAGAAAACTTTGATACAACAGTTTACTGGTGATCCACTATAATGTGTTGCATGATTACCTTGCAGCTTGAAAGCTCACGACCAATTCATCCAAAACACGGTTGTTTCTCAGGTCATGTTCCGTTGCTTGCTATGAAAAAAGAAAGGTAGGTATTAAATAAAAGTCGATCCCTTATTAAAATTATTAAAAAATATGGTATGTAAATTTGAAATTCTTATCAAGGTTATGAGCAAAATGATTATGCAAATCCAGCTTGGTGGTATAATCATTCATTCAAGTTCATACTTACTGTATTGCAAACTGGACACTGCAACTTATAGGAAAGATACTTTCTGATGCACAGGGAGCAAACTGTAAAATGTAAATAAACAATAGTTATGTTATATTCAAATTTATGTCATCATTTATGTTCAACAGCTTGTGGTCGCCGTTCTCTGATTCTCCTTTTCATGATGGACCTTAATGTTCTATAGGAGACAGAACTGGACTTCTGTCTGGCCAGTCAAGCACAAGCACTCTGTGTCTATGAAGCCACGCTCTTTTAGTATGTGCAAAATGAGGTCTGGCATTGTGCTGCTGAAATATCCATGGACTTCCCAAGAAAAGACTTTGATAGCAGCATGTATCTCTCTATAAAATCCCTATATAAACTTCTGCATAGATGATACCTTCACAGATATGCAATTCAATAACACAGATTTCTGAAAATGGGGTTTACAGATGAAAGTAAAGGCTATCCAAAACAAACTTGCTTGGAACTCACTTAATGCCATTACTGCAGAGAAAAAACATCAACATCTTGTATCTGGATGGACGGTATGGCTGTATGTACTTAATGCTTTGCCAAACTTACAGTAAGAGTAATTTGATCACAGTTGCTGTGCTAAATACTTGATACTTACAGTTATGAGAGCATTTAGTCATCATTGAAATACTGAGGAAGTCGAAGCATATTGGACACCGAAGCAGAGCATCAACATTCTGCAGATGAGAAAAACCAACATTCTGCAGATGTGAAAAACCACAACGACCAAATAATATTTATGAAACAACTCATATTAGTTGTATGGCAATGTATGGCAAGAAAATAATGAAACAAAAAACAAAGTAGGCTGGTCATAATACATTTGTCATTTGTCAAAAACTTGGTAGGTTGGAAGCATACATTTTAACAATTTAATCTATAAGTAATCAAAATATTGCTTAGTGACTAGTAGAAAAACCTGAGAATGATTTCCCTTAGGATACGTCTTTAAGAAGATAGAAAAGAGTTTCAGATGGATGGATGGATAGATACTCCTGCAGAGGGACACTATGTTTTAAAAAAATCACAACCACACACTATTCTAGAAGTCTCACAGTGTTAGTGTTATAGTGTCTTTGGTGCTGGGGGTGTTTTCATATATTGCACTTTGTGTATATGTGGTAGAGCATCCCGATAAAAGTTAGTGTTACCCGATATGACCTTATTATCTTTTAGGTTATTATGTTTGGCAGCTTTAGCAGTTACTTAACATTACATAAACATTAAACAAACGTAAAGATTCTGAATCAAACATAATGTGTTACTGTACGGACAATATAAATGTTACATGTGGCAACTTGACTTAGGCTGAGTTAAGATGCGACATGTTGTTAGTACAGTAATGAAGACTAATGTTAACGAACAACTGGCTAGTAACGTTCCGTTAGCTGTAGTTGACTACATCACTAAAGTGTATGGTGCTTTTAGCTATACTGTCAGCTAATGTTGCACTGTTCAGAACAAGTCAGAACACCATCCAGTAGTAGCTAACTCAAATAGATAATGATGGAACTTTGGTTTTTATTGAGAATTGCCCTCTGTGAGTAATTTAGATGGTTGTAGCGTTAGCTGTTGCACTGGGGGTTTTCATTTAGCTAAGGCTAGTAACGTCAACCTGAACGTTAGCAAACAGGGTGTCTTTAAAAATAAAAACAAAACTTACTTTCAAACATGCAAGGCCAGGTGGTAAATCGGCTTCGACATGAAAGTCCATTGCAAATTACCAAAAGGCAGGCGTTTCAAAGTAACAAAACCTTTTGTTTCTGTCAGTCACCAAAGTCCCGCTCAGGAGAACGCAGACTGGCTCCTACGTCATCTGACGACTTCCGCTAACACACAGCGGCTGAATAATAAACAAACCATGCAAAAAATAATAATAACCAACGCACGGAGGAAAACTATTTTTTATAAGCTTTAAAATATACTTTGCCGTATATACACTATGTGTACAATATGTGTAAAATAGATAAATAGATTTTTTTAAATTCTTGGTGAATTGGAATAAATTAAAATAAAATGGCAAAAATGTCTCTTAACCTTCTATTTCAGCATAAATGTGCTTATTTATTTTTAATAGCAGATGATAGTGTAGTTACACTGAAAATTATATGTGCAGCTTATTTTGCAAGCTGCAGTATGGCAGCAGAAAAAGTATTAACCTGTCTCATCGTTTGAAACAACTAAAGGAATAAATTGAACGAGACAAGATTTTATTCCAGATGTTTGTATTTCTTTGACTTAGAGAGGCTCTGTTAAATCTACCAATGCCTCCAGCCAGGAAATCTGAAACTGGAAAATGTTTTTTTTTTTTTTCATAACAACTAACTTACTGTTCCTCCACTGTGCCATCTTTGCTGTTTACTACAGATGACAGTTGAATGACAACTTGAAGTATGAAAAATATGGAAAATATAACACTGGAAAATATTGTGACAGTTGTTTTCAAGTTCTCTTAGTTACTAGTGAGAAAGTTTTCAGCTAAACAGTGTCTCCACATTAAAGGCATCATGAAATAATCATAAGATTCTGCCTTGAACTGGAAAATGCTTTGCAGGTTTTTGAGGTGCTTCACAGACAGTGAGCATATAGTACACAGTATTATTCCTTAAGGAACTTTGACTATAGTTATCATCATTGCCTGTATTATCTCTCAACGACAAGGAACGTAAATACTATTTCTACATTTTCTTTAAAAGTTTTCATGTTTTTCATTGAATGCATTTGGAGAAGACAGTTTGACATCTCCTCTAATGACATAGTGGGTAAACAGTTTGTTCTGCTAACCGTGCCATTTTATTCTCAAATTGTGTTTTCCTTTACCTATAATAGGTACACTGTACCCTCAGAAAATGAACAGAAAATAGGTTAAATGCATTCATCAAATAACCTTAGTTTCACAATAACATAAAAAAACAATAAATACAAAATAAATATTTTGTAGATAGCAACGAGACCTCAGATGAAATAATGATGATGATGAAGGTAAAGGCACTGCTGCAAAAAGAGCTGGTATTCCAACTGTGAGCAGAGGTAAGGGACAGAACAGTCCTCAATATCATTGATCATGTGTCCTCAAAAATGCACTAAGTGCTCCATGCAGCTGCAAACTGGAACTCATTGTTTCCAAGACATGCAAACTATGCTTTGCCAATTAAGTCTGTGTAAATCTCAAGCAGCTATGTCAAAGCACAGTTTTCAGTTTTATGTGTACACTCACCACCAAGATAACATAAGCATATTTAAAAACATTTATTTTAATATTTTTCATTATTTTAATTTTTAACATTTGTGTATTTTAAATTTTTTTTTTTTAAACTCTACGGTATCACAGCTGTGCAGTTACTTTGTATTTTAATGTTTGCTGCTTCCATGTCCTTGACCTGCAATCCATTTCCATTAAGGTTTGATGACAACTTAAAGAACCAGACATAAGTATTCCAAACATACCCTTATTGGAAAATAAGAAAAGTAGAAAACTGCTCTGCATCACCTGTCAAACTTTTGTGTTTGATTATAATTTTTTTAAAAGCAGCAAAAGAAATCTAATTAGGAATGGCTACTCTGCATATAGAAAGAAGTAAGATGACACAATTGATTGAAACAAACAAACTGACAGACAAAAAAAATGCCGTAACAGCAGCATCCTGAGCAAAGTACTCTTCCCAGCATGCAGGATCATCATTAATCATTCAGCCTTCTAGAAGAAGCTCTGCACACTCTGCATCCCAGACATTCACAGATGTAAATGTAAGATTTATATGTAAAATGTATTATTCTCATATTTTACATAGAGCAGCCTTTATTTACACATACAAAAACACAAATGATCCAATTAGTGTCCAAAAAAACAGATATAAGATGTTATCCTTGCCAATGTATTTATAATATGTTGGATCATATCACATGTGTCCTTGAATGTGGTTATTCAGTTGCATGATAATCCAGAGGCATTTATGTGCAGTAATTAGATCTTTCCTGGTGTTTTGGAGGATACAATCACCAGAGCCTTTGGCCAGTAGAAACATTTCACAGTGTTACCAAAGCATTAATGACTCTCTCTACATGGTCTCCATAGCGTTACCAAACAATCTGCTAACAAGTTTTCCCCTACAGAATAGGATGAGACTGCATCAATATATCTGTTATGTTTTTTTTAAATTTTGGGTGAAAACTATTAAATAATTTTGTCACTATTTATTACTTTCTCTGTGAACACAATCACACATCTAAGAATGCAAGTCAAAATGTTTCACTTCAGTGAAATAGTAAATGTCAAGGCTTATCAGACTGCTTCGTTTCAGTTTATCGTGCAGCATAATGCACCTCTGCTTTGCATTTTCCCTACTGAAGTCTTTATATTGAAACCATTTGTTCACTTATGTGAGTTTGTGTGTGTCTGCATATGTGTTTAACATCCCACTGCTTCATTTATTTGTACTTCTTAAATTACAAAAGGCTATACTTCGAATACTGTCAGCCTGCACTGAATGAGTACTGTAGAGCCCTACACTGAGCTGTTTTATAAGAGCAAAAATATTATATATATAGTATTGTATGATAAATACTCATTAATTAATTATATAACGTTAAAAACATGTACTGACAAATTTGCATAAGTCTTCTTTGTGTCAGATGATTTGAGCTGGAGTTTGACCAAGCACTATCCTCTTCCAGCACACTGAGACATTCAGACGTGTTTGGAAACTGTGAATGTTTATTCACTGGGTGCTCAGCCAAGCAGTAATCATATGCCTGTATTAGCAAGATGACATGATGTAGTTAAAGTGTGCGAGTCACTTCGTTTCAGGTTTTAAGGAGTTATGTTACACATTAAACCCATTACCAGGTATTTTATGTGAGGTCTATTTCAGTCTGGAAAATTTAAATGATCTTTTCGGTGCAGCTGTGTTACCAAATCTGTGTGTTTAAGGATTATCTACAGTACATTAAATGTTTTGTGATATTCTTTCAGACTGAACCTGTCATAAAGTTCCTTTTTTTTACATATTTTGTTTCCTTAATGTTCATTCTAACGCTCTCCTTATGTGGAGAAAACATCATAATGATACACACAATAACAAACTAATATCTAGTCAGGGTGTTTAGAAGGCTGTGAGTAAATCTCTAGTCTGAGCCTACTCATTTCACCACAAAGGACCAAAAGAAAAGAAAATCATCTTGGAAGATAAAATTATAGTGACTGTTTCTAAACCCTTTGTTTCTAGTTAAGTTGCAGTGGTTGTGATTTAAGTTGTAATTTCTTTAAAAGAGATTTAAAAGAGAACTTTCTGTCAGTTAAACATTCCCTAATATTCACTTTTAAATAATATTTTTTTAACTCCTAACATTTAACTTATATATATACATTCACTTCTTTTTCTTATTGAAAAATCTACAGTATATGCACATGTTTCAATATATATTTTTTAAGATTTTGATCTGGTTATTTAGAAAAATCAAGAGCCAGACATCAGCAGAGTAACCTGTCCCATGTGGGCAAATCCAGCTTTTCATCTTGTACCATCTGCAGTACTTTGATGTGGATTAAAACAAGCATTACACATAAGAAATACATTAGGAAACTATGAGGTTTCAAGTTGCTGATTATAAGCAGCTTTATAGTGGCATGTTGCTGCTATTATATGTTTCCAAATATATTATGCTGCTATAGTAAACAAGAAGATATACATTGTCCTCTCCACTTAGATGTGGACCTAGTTCCAACTGACATACCACAGATCACTGTAGCATTTTCATCGACTGTCCTATGCCTAAGGAAGAAAGTGGCCTTTATGTGAAACTAAATCCAGGCAGCATTATGGTTTCCTTAAAAGAATGTGTTGCAGGTGAACATAAATCCTGGGATACAGCATTGTAATGGTTATAGATCCTATAGGCTGAGGTGAAACTGAGTTTATATTAACATTAACCATATGACTGACAGGACTTAGGGTGAAACACATTGTGTTAAAGGACTGTACTGTGCTTTGCCTTACCAGGATTATACAGTTACCTCTTACCACATGTACGATTTTGTGCATCTCTATCTAATGAGGCCCTTAGCAGAGCCCCATGTTACCCCTTGCACAGGTCCAGGCCTGTTTGGCATCTTAACAATGACTGGAGCTGTGGAAAGTATGAGCAAACAGATGAAGCTACAGTTGCATCTGGTGTTAAACAAGGGACTTGGACATACCAGATAGCCTTGACCTTGAAAATGTCAGTGACATAGATCTGTTGGTGATTGACAATTGATTCATTCTTCATGTGTTATATATGTTCTACATTGTTAAAATTGTGTTTATTTTAAATTAGCAGGAGAATGCTGCAGCTACCCCTTTGCCTTTTTGGATCCACTCATGCAAAGTAGAGAATATGCATAAATTCTCAAAAACAAGACAATTAAATTAATGAAATGAAAAATTAAAATTAAATATTACTTCCTTGTTTGTTTATCCATTTTGGTTTTAAAGCCATTCATGTTTACTACTGGCCTTTATGTATTAGAAAGCAGTGAGACTGTTTTATGTCCTCTATTGGATCAAATTTTCATTTTATTCTAAAAGCTCTTTTGTAATTAGTTAATTAATTAGTAGTACTTTAGTCACAATACCCATTACATTTTATGTGAATTACCTTTGGCAAAATGAAATTGAACTTGAACAAACAACAACAAACTGCAACAAAATGACTATAAGTGAAAGAAGCTGAGGTTCTATATTTACATATGTACAGTATTATACAGGTTACACAAGTATTCCATCCAGAGACGCTCTGAGCCCATCTATTTGTATATATGTATAGAAATGTATGGAGAGTTTATTAGATTAAAAGAATATTTACTCTACAAGCAGGGACTAAACTCATAATATCATTTAAGGATTAGTTCAGGGCTGAATTGTCATTGTCAGTCTGGCTGACTGAAGCAGTATGCATCAAATACATAACAGATATAATATGATTTTAACAATCTGGGTTTATATTTAATTTAAGATGCCCATTAAAACATATAGAATCTATTATACCTTGAATGTTGGATTTTTTTTTACTCCTGCTAGTCCCAGTAGAATGACTAAGAATATATATAAGAACATAGAGAGGGAGATCAGTGATGGAGACAACACTTTATGGCACATTGCCTTATGGGCATTGAATCTAAATTTATAAAATGAACACTACATGTCTATCAACTACCACTACTACACTTGTATTGGATTAATAAAAATTAACTTAAAATATATAATTTGAATGCTCTAATTCCCAGGAATATTTGAATCAACCATAAAGAATAATTTAAGTAAATAATAGCATATTTTAGTGGGAGTATTAACAACAAATAAACACACACAAATAGCTGGAAGATAAATGCTTACTGTAACTTATGGCACTGTTTGGATAATTTGTTTTCACCACATAATGCTTTCAGCTGGTCATGCAGGACCAGCTCTTCCTCGGGTCTTAGTGTCGACCTTCTCTTTTTCTTCTTCTTCTAAAAAAAAAACCTTCACTTATACATTTTTTGATGTGTGAAGTCTCATTTATTATTCCACTGCAAAAACACCCTAAATATAAATAAAATATATATCTCAAAATATAATATCTCAAAGCCTCAATGTGAAATTTAAATGAATGTGTTAGTTGGTAGAGCACATTAAATTCAGCTTGTGTGTGTATGTGAGGCATGCCAAGTATCCTTTGGTGTAACCTTGTACGCAATGTGCATGGACAATGCAGAAAGGAGACCAAACTGATGTGTCTTTGGGTTTAATGTGTATTACATGTTGCATATTGCTACCCTACTGCATCCCTGCTCATAAAATAGACAGACTGAAAATGTCACTGAATTCAGAGCTGTTGCTATCTGCTGTAATATGGCTGATGATTGTTCCAGACCCTCTCCACACTTCATGAATCATGTGTAATTTGTTTCATAATTATGTTCAAATTGATAAGATTTCAAATTTCTATGTGAGGTCAGATTTTTTTAATGAAAATGCATCAAAGAGAAATAATGAATAATTAATGCATAAAGTATGAGGTAGTTGAGGGATCACCTGGTGTCTGTCATGTGCAGTGAGATGGACAGAAAACGAGCTTCATGCTTCATGTTCCAGTCTTTTCATAGAAACACCTCTTGCTTCCTAGTTTTGTTTCCTACTTTCTTTTCCTACTTTCTCTCTTTCAACTGCAAAGTCTATGATTTTCACCCCTAACATTTTGCATCATGCCAAAGAGTCCTTAAGGCAAAAAATGCCTAGCTTTGCCCTGTAGGTTGTTGCAAATATGTATTTATCCTAAATGCTAAAACCAAATTAAATAAAGCCATGTTGCAATGAAAAGTCACTTTGCAATAGAAGGAAGTGTATATGACAATTTGGTAAATGACCATCACATATAAACAACAGAGGTGTGAAATCGTTTACTTGCCAGGATAATGAATCCAATCAATTTCGACAATACAATCAAATTTCATTTGAAATTATGATCATCACGGATCCTTAAGCTTTTACAGTACCTGCTTTGTTTTGGTTAAGCTGAAGGCAGAGAAGGTGAGGGTTGAAGTCAGGAAGTCATGATAATTTTGTTCTGCTGTGATTCTTACAAAAGACATTAGGCTTTATTGAAGAGTTTTTCTCTCATTTGCGTATTAATTATAATGGAAGATAAGACAAACTAGGCCTCTGGAGAGGGCTTATGCAACCTATTTTTGAACCAGCTGTAGCATTGGTTCTTCACTGATGAAGCATACTTCATTCTACAGAGGCATAAAACAGTTTCCATGCCAGAGCAAGTGCAGATTTGGATTAAAGGATATTAAAAAAAAAAAACTTGGAAAATCTGAATGTTTATGATGTAATATAATCACCAGGAAGGGGATTCGAGGATGTGCTTAATCATGATGTGATAATTACAATATGTTATTTTTTACTGAATACATTTCAGTCTTCACTGTAATCAGTTGCCATAATTACTGCAATTTAACACACATCTTTTCAGATGTGGTCCTAATGACAGTTGTTTTCTTTTTAATAGACCAATTTTATAGGGAGTATTCTGAACCAAGTCAACAAATCTACAAACCTAAACCTAAATATGTACAGTAAGTATTCCACTTACTAACTTCTGGCCTAATTTTATTTCTAGAATAATACGAACACAGTTGCTTGTTTGTTGTGATTTCAGTGTTGTGTGTTGAACAGGTAGTTCTCAGGTGGAACAAACTGAATGTTGTTTATGCTCTGTTGGTGTAACATCCTCTGACCAATGACAGTTTCAAAGGGAGATGTATTCACATATGTAAAATTCTGTTCTCAGTGTAACCATCACTACAGCACTTAGTCCTAATTCTCAAATGGTAATCAACAGAGTGCTGACAACATCATCAAACACTCATCCTCTACAGTTTCTCCATCAGGTGGTCACAGAATGAACTACACTCTGATTTAACGGTGCCAGCAATACATTTTCCATTGGGAATGTGCACAGGAGTCTCCCATTTGTATCTCTTCTTTTGAATTAAACTTTTGTATGCTACTGCCTTAAAAAGAAAGTTGACTTTGGTGCTAATCAGTCATATATTATAATGCACTGTAGCAATGCTGTAACAACTGTTTTATCCAATATTTTTTATCCTTGTCTATTTCTGTTTTAATGCATACATTGTCTTTTTAGCTTGACATGTTCCTTTTAGAACTTCTCTTTACATTTTGTCTTATGTACTGAACTGTAATGTCTATGAATTACCTCATTTGAAAGGTGCTATATTTATTGTACCTTGCCTTGCTTTGTCCCATTATGTCCTGAAAAATCTGATTGAAGGGATGTATGTAAAATCTTAATCAGCTGACTCACTAGTATTTTTTTGCCATCTATTAAATAAAGTTCAATATTTTGCTCTGAAATCTAGTGGAGTAGAAATATACCCACGTAAGGTACAACTATCTCAAAACCACACTTACTGTAAGTAGTTGAGAGAGTAAACCAAGCTTTTGCTTATTTATGGATCACTTTCTGTCCACAAATTTATATAAAACACCGTTTATCACAAACAAGTCACTTAAAATATCCAGATCATAGAACAATAATGGATTTATTAGGACACAGGGATTTTCAACACCCAGTCAGTGGTATGGGGTACATTACATCACAGGGTTTCAACCAACCAGACACTCAACAACAAACAGCATCACTAGACAAACAATTAAAGAGAAGGTAAACAGTGTGACAGCAACTTGCAACCTGGTCCCCACAACATGCCAGGTGCTGAGTCTCCCTCTTCACTGTGATGTTATTTTTGAATATTAACCTAATGTCAGCAGACAAACAGTGTTAACCATTTCAGCATACATCCCAGGAAAGGAAATATCTGTGTGACATTACATGTAGGGAAAATGAGAGTGCACCAAGTGCCTTGTAATCTCATGTGTACATGTAGAGATTCTGTATCAGTCCTGCTGTTGCTAACAATACTTAACATAATAACAAGAATTTAACTTCGAAGATGAGGGCTCTAAATGGCTCAACCACAGCACAGGCAGTTCACAGGGAAAAAAACAAAAAAACAAAACAAAAGCTGTATTCTGAGATTATTCTATTGAATTTTACCAGTAGATTGCATGTACAGTAGTCCTATTCTTCAGGAATCACCCAAACACAGACAAGCAGTTCACAACTCTTCTTCTGTAATTCAAAAAAGAAATGGTTTTTACACATCTGTTCTTTATTATGGTTTGACGTCTGAGTAGCTATAGAAAGTAAAGATAAAAAAGCAACAGCATTTTTTTTAATAAACATGACAACTAATAGACAACATATTACAGTTAAAAAAGTAAATATACAAGTCGAATAAAAACCGATGTTGTGCACAAAAGGCACTCAGATGTCCTGCTCCACTTACACAAGTGTCTATAAATAGAAAAAAACAGTCTAGTTAAATATAATAATGATAATTTCACTTTTTGAAATTGTGTGCTTTCTTTGCATTTCAATACACTTTTTTTAGTAACATTATCTTCATAACAGGACAGACAATAAGAACTATACTGATGAACCAGGTGATTGTATTATCAGCTCCAGATCACACTCACAATGCCCACATGAAGTGATGGTTTCCAGTTGTTTAGAACATAAGCAATACCAGCAGGAACCAGCAGAGGACGTGAGAGCACTGTATGACTGTAAATGGTGCATTGCCTTTTTCTGGCTGTATGAGCACTCTGTTCTTAAGAATCATCCCACCCTGGATATTTGTACATCTGTCTGTGACAAACAAAAAGCAAATGATCCATGGGCAAAAAGCAAATATTTCAATCAATTTACAGCATGTATTTCAATAACACTGCAGAATATACATACTGTCTGCAGATATGACAGTACTCTAGTCAGTACCTGGTTTACATGCTAATGTTTTCTTTTGCTCAATCAAGCTTTTTTTTTTATTTTCTTTGACATCGGTTTTAGCAAGCACTACAAGGTGCTTAATTTCTCAATCCAAAACCCTTTTCAAATATTACGGCCTGTTTCTTTAAAAAAAAAAAGCCCAATATTGAAATTATTTGTGCGTTTTTACCAAGGCAAGGCACCGCATTCACATCGTTTTACTGTCTCATAATATAAGTTGGATATTATAGCGCAATACATGCAGAACAGAGCTGGCTCTTTGGGATGCGGATAACTAGGTCTCTAGACTAGAACTGTCAAAATGACAAAAGGAACAGTAGATATAGGTAGAGTAGATGTACAGGTATTACCCTGTGCAAGAAAAAAACTACAGTCATCACAGTATAATTGCATCTATCAACAAAGATAAGAAAAAGGGAAAAGGGCAGGAAGGAAGGAAACCACTAGGATAACAGTATGCCACTACATCTACTCTCAGGTTCCTCTGGGTGAGGATCACATCTCAAATTTGAAAAAAAAGGTACTTTTCAGTGTTTTTTTTTAAAAAATAAAATCACCCAAATCAGGCATCAACAGAAAACAGCTCAAAATTTTGCAAACTGTGTAAAAATTAATAAAAATGGGAATGTGTGTCAAAACCACAATGAAAAACAACATTTGTTCAGCCATTGTGGTCTGTTCATCAGCAATCTGTTTTTTACAGCACAATTACCAAAGGGATTCTAAGCACACAGTACAAGGTAAATTTTACACAGCCAAAGAATATATTTGTAGTTTACTGAAGGTGATAAAAAGATGGTTTATGGTGCCATTCACATCAACTCTTAGCCTTTTTTATTAGCCTGTACAAGATTAACACTTAAAAAATTACTAATATATTATGTACAAATTAACCATAGGATTCTTATTTTAGTTGCTACGTTAGTTTTCTGCATTTCATTTACAGGACATAGGGAAAAAATTTAAATTGACATTAGATCTGCCTACTGCACATGATGATGCAGGATGGCTTGTTTAGTTGTGTACTGATTAATAACGTTTAAGACTTAAGACATCATCTTCATGCCAGGATGCTTGTATCTTTAACAGTGAATGTCATGATTTTCAAATTAATATTTTATGCTAACATATGAGAAAACTCATTACAAGTCTTCTCTCAGTGATGCAAGGCGTTAATGTTTTCCATTATCTTCTCCAAACCCTGCATGCAGAATTATATAATGTTACTATAATGTAAAACATCCACTGAGTTATAGTACAAACAGAAACTGTGGCAACTTCAAGTAAGTTTCTATCTACAGCCATAAGGACTATGAACTAAATGATAGACGTATTTTATGTCTACATAGTCCAGATGAAGTGTTTCATACGCAAAGATCATCTGGACAGTGTGTACTGGGAGGAAACTAAAACCAAATTTCACACAAGTATTGCTTCACTTGCATTCAATGTATCTCTGAAACGAGAACATGGCAACAGAATTTGTTATTGAGGTAAAACTGGAACACATGTATTCTAATACATATTTAAATCAAGTTTCAAAAAGAGTTGAGCTTTAAGCTATCACACCTTTACAGCTTCTTCCACCTTTTTATCACCATGGCAACATATTATAGCTCCTTTCAGGAGCTTCCTGAATATATAAATGAAGTCAGGCAGAAAACAGAGAGGAAAATATCCATATCTGCTTTTCACACATGAGCACCCACTTCCATAAGCCTTTCCCTCACTTGGAAAGCTTTTCAACCTTCACACCTGACAGATTCCACCTTTGCTACATGGTGCCAGACTTATCCCCAGCATCACTGGATGCACTCAGATTAGAACCAGCAGATGCGTTGTTACTTGGAAATATCTTCTCAGTGGGAGTTACAGCGGGACTGCCGACTCCTGAAGAGCTTGAACTGCTTGAGCGGTGTTGTGTTGGGGGTGGGCGCACTGGTCTCATGGGTGGAGGGCGTAGCTGAGCCCCGACCAACCTGGCGGAGAGAGCAGGTTTGAAGGTGGTCATCATCTCAGACGTAGAGCTGCTGCTGCGGCGCATGGCTGCATCTGGGTCACGGATCATAATAGTATGCAGTGGGCTTCCGGGCTCTGAGCTAACCGGGTTCTTCATGGGTTCCAGGGTGTCCAACACCACATCAGGAGCCTGCTTAACAGTGTTTTGTCGCTCCAGCTCACGTAGCTCATGGAGAGCTGTAGTCATAGTCTTCTCTATGTCCTAACAGAGAAAAAGTGAAGATGAGGAAAACACCTGGCTACTTAAAAAAGACATTTAGAGAGTTGATGTATTTGTACTAGTGTTCCAGACACACACTGGTTTTCAGTCATTTCTGTCAGGTATAAAAATAAATTAGCCAACTCCTGAAGTGTGCTTATGTTGTGTTGTGCAATATCTTTTCTAACTGTTACTGCGGTTTATTCAAAGCTTGATTTGACAGGTCTGCATTACCAGACAACAATAATGTAACTTGTAAAAAAATAAAATAAATACAGACTTCTTGTTGTTTTATAGCAATTTTCAGGATCTGGTGACTTAATTTCATATGACTGAAAATTCATACGAAATATATTCAAAGCAGGGTTTGCAAAATGGTTAACTGTTGATGTTATACTTGATATACTTGATTTGCAACAGACAGACACAGGCACATTTTGGACATTTAACTGGATTGTGTTTGAACTTAATGGCTGCAGAAATTAGCTGATGAGGAAAATTTGGAGCAGGACTATTAGTGCTCTTCATGTTGTTATTCAGTCCCAGTCTTGTGTCCTTGACGTGTGTCTATCTCTCAGCAGCAGCCTGGCATTGATATTTACACTAGGTGTCATAATTGTCTGAAACTTTATATCCTGTCATTTATTAACAACAGACTCTGAACAAAAATACATAAATAAAAGATACAAATTTGATTTCTTGTTATCACTTTTGCACCATTCTTTTCCCGTCTACTTTGTTTCCATCCAAACTTCACACTTGTTTATTATCAATGATTGTTTGATATTCTCAACAACTCAGACAGTTATGTGTGGCTGGACAGATAGCTGGATGCTGGATGACAGACAGACTATAAAATCCTACAGTATAAAGTGAAGCAGAAAATAGTCCAGTAAACTACAGGTTATATAAGGCTCTGTGGTCATGTTTAAAAATATTTAAAACGCCATCAGTTGATAACAAAGCCTTACCTCAGCCAGAGCCTCTGTCTCCAGTGATTTGTGGTCCCCGAGGCTGCTGTGACGAGTAGCCCCTGGCACTGGTCTCAGTGGGTGGCCCTCAGGGTAGGCCTTCCTGTCTGCGTAATTGATGCTCCCTGCACTGCCAAAGGTACCAAGCCGCCTCTTTTCTGGGCTTTCCATACGAGTCTTGCTTATGGACATCTTGTGGGGACTGCTGGGACAGGCTCCAGCTCGTGGTGGAGTGTCAGGCACTCTGGTTGGGCTCTGGGTCTCTGGACCACTCCGGCGACGTGGGATTGCAGCACCATCTGACCGCAACCTCACCCTGTAGAGAAGGATCAGGTCAGAAAAACAGCCAAACCGGAAAACTTTGAAGAGGAAGCTCTTCAAAGTTTCAAACAAAGAGAAAAATGTATTTCTGATTTATAGCCACCTCCCCATGCCTCCACCGAAGCTGTAATCAGATGGCTGTTCACATGGTGACGGGATGTCATTTTTGGATGAGCCTTTTTCATCCAGCAGTGGTCCACTGCTCGCTTCACTGTCTGCTTTCTGGCTCAGATTATCTGAGAACGCATCATCCCTAAAACAGAGGAGAGACTGGTGATGAGCATAAGATGTGCACATGAAGCACAGAGAGTATACAAAATTGTAATATGCAATAGTGTATGTATCATAATGTTATCATTGATGATCATTTGTAAAATAACTACTAAGTGACTAAACCTATGTGACAGCTACTAAAACACATTCTGCTGTTACTCACATGTCTTGTACTACAATGTACTGATGTGGGATCAGACCATCCACACCATTATGGCGGCCCTCCCACCAGTCTTCAGATGCTCTGTGATACAGAAGAAGAGAAGCGCCCTTCTTAAAGGACAGCTCCCTGGGACTGCGCCCCACGTAGTCAAACTTGGCAATAGCCTCGATTTGTTCAACTTCTAAAAAAGCATAAACAGACAAAAAAACATAATCAAAAACTCTTGTTCATAAACATGGCAATGATCTTATTGAACGTTCAGACATGAAAGCCAAAACTATTTATTTCCTGGTGATTATTCACAATCTTGGCTCTTAACATCTACTAAAACATACTGTATGTGCTTCTAATTCGATCTTTGCTCCATTCACATAATTGCTGTAACCCTTGACAAAATATTGTTATGTCTAAAAGGTTAAACTCAGGATGTTTCTCTTTATGCTGTAAAACCCTCAGCAACAGATACAAGGCTGAACTATAACAACCTTATATGTATGTCCATATATTGTAAAAAATTACACACCCATCACAATCCTTTGAATTATTTCATTTTAGCTTAATTATTTAGTTGAAAATACATGACAAATATTACTACTGCAACCTGTTTAAAATGTCTAAAATGAAGAAGACTGAGAGTGTGGTGTATTTCAATAGTCCAACCAGCAGAGGTCAGTCAGATATAACACTGTGTTTAACAAGAAAATTCCAATTTAGAGAGAAATCAAAATCAATATGATTTTTAAAGAGGTGGAAGGACGTTTAAGAGAGTAAAGTTTTAGTTAGAGAGAAGAAGCTTTGTAAAAATTGGTTACAGCTGTAATGAAATGTTTCCATTATCACAGCAAGGTTGGTTTGTTCTCGTGAATTACAACATCTACCACAGTTTATAGTGTGACGCAGTACTCTCAGTCTTAAGACAAAGAAGAGCAAAACCTACAGCAGGCAGTCAGCCTTTGTTGTCTTTTCCAAGAGCTAGAAAAGAAGGAACGGGTCAACACTCATTGCAAATGCAGCCAACAGCACAGATGAAGCTGAGAGATAAGGTTCTCCCACTGTGACCCAACACACTCTGTACTTCATAGACCTGTCTGTTCACTCCACACTGACAGCACAGAGAATATTCTGCGTATTACCTGTGCTTTGGTTTTTGTGCCTACCCGAGTTATGTATTCAAAGCTCAAAGGAGAAATGGGGAAATACTGCACAAAGGAGAGAGTCCCAAGAGAATTGCTGACTAATGCTGAACAAAGAGCGAACAGGAGAAGAGAGAGAGAGGGGGCAGTGAAAGAGAGCAAGCAAGGAGACACAGACACACAGACACACACACACACAGAGATGGATCAAAGAGGCAGTGCTGCATGCCAACACTGTTTACTCAACTTGCCTTCAGCGTCAAATATCACATAAGCCTTTGCAATCATAAGCTGTTGCAAACCTTGCTCACCCTCAGTCAAAAGCACTTAATACAAGAGGTCAGTATGTACTTAACTCTTTCTCATCCAGAAAGGCTGCTAAAATCACATCATACATACACTATATTGCCAAAAGTATTGGGACAGCCCTCCAAATCAATTAATCTTGTGCACAAAGCAAGGTGCATACGTTTGGTGTAGAGGAACTTGACTGGCCTGCACAGAGGGCTGACCTCCACCCGACAGAACACATTTGGGATGAATTAGAGAGCAGACTGCCAGGCCTTCTCATCCAACATCAGTGCCTGACCTTACAAATGCTCTCCTGGAAGAATGGTCAAATATTCCCATAAGCACACTTCTAAACCTTGTGGACAGCCTTCACAGAAGACTTGAAGCCATTAAAGTTTATGTTTGTGTAAGGGTAAGAGTCCCAGTGCAATATAGTTCATTCACATGTGTAATTCATACTCTTTGCCAAAATGTGAATAGCTTTGATA
The DNA here is from genome assembly GCA_032353495.1 of Ctenopoma kingsleyae. Classification (NCBI taxonomy): domain Eukaryota; kingdom Metazoa; phylum Chordata; class Actinopteri; order Anabantiformes; family Anabantidae; genus Ctenopoma; species Ctenopoma kingsleyae. The sequence continues at coordinate 12,810,900 of JAUBNQ010000023.1, forward strand.
TGCTTCTCTTTAAATGATCACACTGCCAGGCTTTAACATTAATAAAAACAATATTTCATAGTTGTTTCTGACACAATTGTAGAGTCTGAATCTGAATTTTGATATGGCTGTAAGTAATTGAGTGCGTGGAGAAAAAAAAAGCAAAAAAGTAACTGTATTATATACAGTATCATCAAATAAACTAGTGGTAACATCTGCTCCCATATTATTCAATATTTCAGTCTGGACCAAGTGCCAGATCAACACTGCCATCCCCAGACCTGTGCTGCTAGAAAATACTTTGCTAATAACAAAGCATCATCATAAAAAAATATACTTGTGTATTCAAACAAAAAAACTATGGCGTACAGACCTTCGTCACTAGTGTGTGGCTCAGTGCCATTGTCAGCCTCATCAATATTCCCTGGTTCACTGTGAGGGCTGTCACTGCAGAAACAAATCAAAAGTGAAGTCACAGTCATTTGTCCATGACAAATATAGTACTTTTATAAACAATAAACATGTTTATGCAGGTGAATGATGAAATGTCACAGGTCCCTCTTAAAATAAATACAAATCAGAGGTGACAGAACTCCCAATACAAAGGCCATAACTGTCCCTTTCTCATGTTCTTAACACCTGGTCTAGCCAATACTCACCAGTATTCCTCCCCTCCAGTCATACACTTTTCATACATTGGGCCATCCAGCTCACGCTGACTGGGAAAGATGACTTCATTGTGAATGATGATGGTCTTTATAACTTCATTAACATGTGCCTGGCACGCTACAGGATCTTGGCCATCTGGAATGGGCATCAGGGTCGGACCAAAGCAGATAGCCAAATTGTATGGATCCATCATATTCTCATCACTGTACTGGGAGAGACTGAGGAACAGAACAACATTGTACATTGGTCCTGTGTATTAAATCAGTATTAAAATACTGATAAATCAGTGCAGGAGTGATAAGGCTATAGTACAAGCTACACTTCTGATAAGTATTGCATGCTTGATTGTGCATCTTAGTTAACATTTGCCTAAGAAACCCTAGAAAGGAGTACTGAGGGGGCATAAGAGAACAGAGTAAAAACCTCTTTGTTAGGCAAACCCAGTAAAAGGGGCATTAATCACATGCATTATCAGCAGACAGGTAAAGACATTGAAAGTCTGAAAATAACATTTAAAGCACTGCAGACACATGTAGCAATAAATAGCCAGATGTATTTTTTGGATATACTGTATATATTTTCCTGTCTTTGTACCTGACTGTAGCTATTCTGTGTTTGCATGAAATTAAATGTCTTCAATATGCATTTTCCCCCAATAAAATGATATTTACATGTAAGATAATGTGCAGGATCCCATGTCATTGCCTCTCTAGTGAAAATAACAAATTCCTATTTATATACGAAGCTACGGGTTCAAATTAGGTAGTCACTGTCACTGCAAACTCACTGATTGAGAAAAGCGAACAAGTATCTCATGACAATTATGATGGTCCGAGGAAGAGTCACAATAATCTGCTGGATGTGGTGTGCTCTCTCAGCTCCAGACTCCAGCTCTGAAACACACAGGACAGAGAAAAAGATGTACTATCACTGGTCTACACTGTGATAAAGAACCAAGCCTATAACAACGCTGTCCACTAAAAGACGGCCTAAACAAGACTCTAGCACAAAAATGGTTGAAATGAGGTTACAGTGCTGGATCAAAAAGCAGGGGAAATTGTGAAAACTGTTACTTGACACTTTAATAGATGCCCCCTTCTGCTTTTCACCAGACCTCTAAGGCAAACTGAGTGATCAAACTATTAGAAACAGCAGGAAAGTGATTCTGTGGTGAACTCCCAACATGTGGCCCAGACTCTTCTCCTTCTACTAGCTTTATGTTAAACATCAGGCAGAGAGTCCTGGTGTTACGATTGCTTCCATGTGCTGCACTGCATGCGTTTCTCTTCTTCAGTAAAGCTGAGCCTCTAAAGAACTGCATGGTGTGTCTTCTCTTGTCTGTTTGACCAGTCCACTCTTCATTACTGTGATTGTTTTGAATGCTTTCTGCTGTGTGTGACTCACTGATTGTAGAGATGAAGTCCAGAAACCGCTCCTTTGGGAAGAGCGGGTTCTCCAGTCCTCTGAAGTACAGCTTCAGCACCCCTGCCACTGAGTTAATGTCATGCTCATTTTGGTCGTCAATCAAGGGATCTTCACCTGATTAAACAAAACATGTGTGCTTTCTTTGTAGGCATCTGATGACTTGAAAAATGTGTCCTGTCTGTGAAACTGTTTATTCTGTTGAAGTATCTGTGACATGAAAACAGGGAATATAATGTCACGTGTCTTTGACTCACCCCTCTCAAATGAGTTTTTAATATCATTGACCTCCACCTGTGATCCTGGCACACGAAATATGCCTTGCTGCTGCAACCCTGAAAGAAATACAACCCAGAATTTACAGATGCAGAGTTCCACTAGCAGATCTCAATATTATATCCATTCCCCATTGGCAGCTTCATGAAAACAGATTGGAAACACATAACACAGAGCAAGAAATGTAATCTAGTCATAAAGAGAGATGCGTATTTTTCCAGGAGAGGGCCCCTCAGTTAGGCTGTAGCATATGGTTTCAGTTAGAGGGTTCCTAATCAGTTTTCTGGAGTTTCATGAGGTCCAGATCCATAGGAAAGGCCTGTAGGCAACAGCAATGAGCTGAAGACAGACTTGAAGGTAGACAGGGAGGAGTTATAAAAGGGGTAGGAGGGTGGCTGAACTCACTAAACAAAGACCAATGGGAATTTCAAAACTCTGTGTGTGATCTATTGGTATAAGCTTGTCAAAAACAGAGCAGGTCAGTCTGTACCTGCAGCTATTTGTGAAAATAGATAGCCCCATCAAATAGCTGCTGTGTGGGGCTAATGGAATCTTTCAAAGGCCTTCATCCTTTCTCTGCCCTTTCACTCAAAAGTGAAACATGCAGTATGATGTGAGACTTACCATATAGATTGATGTATCTGATACAGCTTTCAACAACAAGTGGAATTGGTTGACCTGAATCCTGAAATGAAATAATGTCAAAATGTATAAAAGGCCAGGCAGATAATAGCAAAAAGCAACTGTATGAATAACAACTGCTCCATCCTTCCACAAATAACAAACAAAACAATCTAATTACCAATCCTTATGGCTCATAAATATTTTGTTAAGCAGCTGTTCAGACTCTCAATTGCACAATTACAACTGTTAAAATGTAGAATACAGGAAACTAGCAGCATGCACGTAAAGCTGAAGCATTAGGAAATATTTTTCTATTGCTCCAATGGTTTTATTGGTTGTCTTGTGATGTGACCTATACTCTCTAACATCAGTGGTACCTGAATGCGGGTACGGGCATTCCTTCTTCCTCTGGACCAGAAAGCAGCAAAGCACAGAGAAGCAGAGGAAGATAGGGCAGAGAAGCATAACGTTAAAAAAGCTCAGATGACAAATAACCCCGCTGGAGGTTAAAGAATGTTAAACACAGGGACTGGCGCTAGGAAAGTTATAGAGATGCAGTAAAGGATTGGGCGTAGTGAGGGACAAAGCAAATTCACCGCTGTCTCCTGTGTTCCCCGTCATCCAAACAGTGACTGGATTTAGAAAAACAGTATAGCTAGAGATGATAAATTGTTTTAGAGGGGAATAAAGAGACAGGTGACTGCCACTCTACCTGTCTGCACTGGCAGAATCACGGACGGAAGGAAAAGGATTAGAGGTTAAACATAGGCCTTATATTATGATCAAGGTCAGTTGAAAGAGAGAGGAAGGAACAGAAGGGCAAAGTGAGGAAGAGAATGAGAGCAAAGGCTGTCTTCCCCTCCTTCTCTACAGGGGCCGCTCAGTCATACACCACCAGAGGGTACCTTGATGAAGCTCTCCATATTGCCATTAAACAGCTTATGGTTATACATGGAGCGTGGCCTAGGCTTCCGCATTTTCTGTGGTTTAGGGGGAAGGGTGGGGGGCCTGGGAAATGATGGACAAAGGGAACAAAAACATTCATGTTCTGTGAAACTAAAGAACTAATAATGGTTCAAATGCAGGCATGAAAAACTAAAAGAACAGTGATTGAAAGAATGTCCACAAAAATCAAGAATTTTCATTTAAAAGCTGAGAAAAACCAAAAATGAGACATTTTGTCAGAGACCGTTAGGACCTGACATGTTAATTAGTCAAGTATAATTTATTTTGACAAGTTTGATGAGATGCAGCTAGGAGTCATTTTAATATTTATGGCATCCTTGTTTTTTTTTTACAGATTTGACATAATTTTATGATGACTAAACATAGAATTTCGGTCACTGAAAACGCGTGCAAAATAACCATATACAGTATAATATAAAATGTATTTTATATCTATTTTTAAATAAATATTTAATTCTGCATATATTATTTGGTATACCGTAGTAGTTAGTGTTTCAACAACTACTTATGTTTGTTGTCTCTTTTCAATAGTGTCATGAAATATTCTGATGATTTGAAATGAATGGAATAAGTAGAAACAGCTCACTTTTCAAAGGAGATCTTACCTTGTAGTTCCACACTCAGCTCTTTCCCCTGTGGAAAAAAACAACACAAGAGGGACATGTGAATACTAGTGTCTTTATGGTACACGTTATACAGACTCCAGTCAGTGTCCAGCCTCAGTGAGGGGTTTGATGACAGACAACACAGCTATTGAGGGAGAGATGAATGGAGCAGCGCTAACACCATAGATAAAGCTATTGAGGAGTCATCACTGAAAAGCTCAGGGAACCCAGAGGACCCTGTGGGGTTACTGGCCTCCTGTCAGAACTAAGAAAAGGAGGTGGTGGCTGCAGTGTGTGTGTATGTGTGTGATAGGGAGGGAGGGGTCTGTCACTGTTTAGACTAAGCAATGTCTGTACTGGCTCACTGAGCCCATTGTTATAGGTTTCTAACAATATAGTCACATGTTATAGGCATATACACTGAATGTTTCTAAAGACTACACATCCTCCAAAATCAAATTCAGCAACATCAGTCAATAACACATGGTATATTTTTCTGCTTTTAGTAACATACATCATAAAAATACAATTTAAAGATGACCCAGTGTTTCTTCATGAAGTGAGAGTAAGAGTGATTGCATTATTAACTTGAAGGAACTCAAAGGACAGAAAAAGCAATAATGACTCAAAAGCATTTGAACATCATTTCTTCACTCCATATAACAATGGACAGAAAGAGCAAAGGCTAACCCATTTCTCAGCACATTATTCTGGCAGATGGGACAAGGTCTCTGGAGCATTGATGTGAAGAAACAACAGCACGTTTCCTAGACATTTTTCCTCTGAGTGATAGCCCCGTCTACCTCTGACCAATCAACCTCAAAATTACACTGAGTTTCTCAAGAATAAGCAAAAAAGTCTATGTTGATTTGATAAATTAATATCCAAAAGATCCAGAGTCCCTCAATGATAGAGGAGATATTCACTTTAGAAACATTAAAGGTGACAGGAAAAAATCTAATTCATTAAACAAGGGAGCTGGTGACTCCTTATATGGATCTCAAGGGCTGGCAGATATCCTAACAACATCTTCTCTGGTGTCAAAGCTCGACATTATGTTTTTATTAATACATGCAGCAAGATGTAAACGCCATGTGGCACTCACCAGTTTCATCTTGTTCCCTCGGTCATGCTCACACACAACCATGCACATATACAAACACATTATTCTTGGCGTGAAGCAACGAGCTAATGAATCCTACTCAGCCCTGATTGATCAGCTGAATAATTAAACAGGGGTGGTACCAAGGAGACTCCATATGTTATGTTCATACACTCTCGCTGCTCTACCACGGGTATACCAACAAATCTGTCCAGAGACTCATATCAACCACAAATTGAGTGTCACAGTTGTTTACGCCAGCTCAGAAGGAGTAACAAGCACATGTTGAGATCCTTAAATCTTGACAAAGCAAAATAAATGATTAATTAAGACTTGAATTCAAGGTGTAAAATATGGAAGTGAACACATGTGTTTCACGGCCTCAGCTGGTTGCGCCTGATGCAGTTTTCTATTAGGTGAACCCCTGATGCAAGAGCAGCTGCAGACATGGGCTCAGGCCTGGTCCTTGTGATTGATTGGGCATAAACTGTTCACGGCTGAGGTGACAAGGGGACCCCTGGGAAAGGGAGAGGCCAAGGGATGTCCTTCTTTCATAGCCTGAAAATGGAAAGCTTCCCTGAAGCCAGAATAACTGGATAATGTGTACACCAGTGGAGATAAGTAGAAATGGATACCTCAAAGTGAATGTGGTCTGTTTTTGGGGAGATAGTTTACATTTGAATATCAACTCTTATTTCTTCTTTTCTTGCCTTTTGTCCTAGAAATCTACAGTACTGTGCAAAATGAGTAGGCCACTGTTAGATTTGTTGTTTTTGCAATGCTATTATGACCATATATGTTTTTATTTCTTACACAAAAATATAAACAGCTTCTTTAGGCTAAAGTGACAAATATTTAGTGTGATCTCTGTAGAGGAATCTGTGGCGGTCAAGGACAAAAATAGGAGAGTAAGACCTGTCAATATCTGATGAGAAGCTTCTCACAGATTTTCTCTGAGACACC
>JAUBNQ010000023.1:12864735-12882273 GCA_032353495.1 Ctenopoma kingsleyae
GGTTTTGAACATTTAAGTTTTTGCCTGTAGGTTGGGATCAGATGGATCATGCAGTGATCTGAGTGTCCCAGAGCTGCTCCACCGATCAGGACCTCCAAGTATTTCCCAGGATCGATGAAAAGTGGCTGAATAAAGTCCAGAGTAGATTGTCTAATATTAAGCAGGTCTGCTCTGCTATATGTAATTGGATTAGAGTACACAAACGCACATAAAGTAGAAAAAACAAGATAGAAAGGAAAAAGTCCTAGAGAGCGATGGACCAAGGCAGCTCTCCGCGGCTCCATCGTAGATGTATGAGCATATCAGCCGTGAAGTAACATCTTTCTTGTTCTCTTAAAGAATGGGCTCTAAGAAGAGAAACTGGGACCTTTACCCTTCCTGTCTGAGAGAAATGGCCCGTGTGTGCAGACCTGGCTCGGGAAAGGCTGTGCTGTTGACGCAGGATAAGAAGTGCTTCGCCAAGGTACCCATGTTGTTCTTTCATCAAACAAATTTCTTGCCTGTAATTTATTTGGAAGCTATTGTGGACTAGTAAATGGCTGCATTATTGTGTCTTGGTGATGTGGAAACAAAAAAATAATCCTGTTTCTTGAATTTGGAAACTAATTTCAATTTTTAGACTCATTTTTGATTTTTTGATAAACGCAATCAGTCCTCAGATAGAGTGGATACATACACCAGTTTCTGTTAAGTAAAACTAGATGCAACCTTTTATCTTACAAGAGTAGATGGTACAAAAACTGTATTAATTTACCTGCACTCCCTCTGTTGATGGGTGTTACTAGAACAGTAGGACAATAGACAGGATCAGTGCCGCATTCCACCTCAGGTCAGTTGTATTGGTTCAGATCACCACCCTTTAATAATGATTGTTTTCTTTTTCCACACCTCGATGAGCTTAGATGGTGGTGTGACAAGATTAAAGTAAATAAGCATTGTGTACAAATATTGTTGCCAGGCAGAAAAATAAAAAAAATAAATGATGTGTTTCATTGAAGTAGTTTCTGTTTTGAAGTTCTTAGTCAGCGGTCACTTGTTTGCCTATACACTACGTCCAACTTTACGTCTGTGAAAAATCCGTGTTTCACTTCCCTAACAGTTCTGGAAATGACCACAGTTTTACTAGCTGATGCAGTGGGAGCAGTGTAACATCTTAGGCCACTTTACATAGTAAAGGAAATAAAAAACCACATTGCAGTCATTCCTTGAACTAAACAGGCTCTGTGAGAAGATCCTACACTGACCGTCACTATAGTGTAACACCACATTATTACAGTCTGCCAAACCAAATAAATGCTTTATATCTGTTTGTACCTTATTACAAGTGGCGCTTAGTCATAAACACAGTGTTTACGTTGTTACCATGATGTTACACCAGTTTAAATCAGTCAGAATAATTGAAAAGTTATATCGACAATGTGTGATTTTTTTTTTTTAAATACCGAAATATTAATGCTTTATGGAAGTTAACTGGTGGCGATATGAAAATGTTTAAGTCGGCCTCAGTCAATGACCTGATTTACTGTTGACCACAGTCTTTGTGCTTTATATGCTTTTTGAAATATGTTCAAACTCAAATAATTAGTATTCTATAGTGAAGTTGTGTTCATATTTTAAGATGTGCGTCTTGTATGCAAGTTCTGAGTTGTTTGATATTATTAGGTGCTTTATACTTCCCTGATGTCTTGATAATACATTTCAGCAGCACTAGACCAACAAAAAGTTCCCTGTGGGGACAATGAAATATATAGTATCGTATAGTTCTGTTGTGACTAAGAAAATGTTGTTATTGGTTTTATTTACTACAACAGTTCTTTGGCTCAGACCATAAATGTCAGCTTCTTTATGTTCGTACAGCTTTCCATCAAGTTAAAATATAGGACCTGTCTTTTTCAGGGCTTGCGTGTAGAATCAATTTGTGTGACGTCAGCTCAGTCATTGCATCATGGAAAAGACTTACCAGCTGTATTTGTCTAAGCAGAGGTTTTGCTTTACTCAAAACAAATGTCTCATTTGTTAGTTTGCCCTCACAAGATTTATGTCGTCCTCAGGCTATCTCGAGGATGGGAGGACTGTGGAGGAAACTGCACACTGTTTGGGTCAATGTCGGCGGTTTACATGCTGGAGTCTATCTCCTCAAGCGGACTGGGGCTGTGTTTGGCCAAACTCCTGAGGATGTCCATGAATCACGGGGAACTTTTAATGAACAGGCTGATGAAAAGAAAGACAAGGAGCTCTCTTAATTCACTTCCCTCATTTAACTCCAGAATTTATGTTTGAGGCTGTGTGATTATCTTTATTTATATTACTTTTGAAGGACTGTCGTCCTTCTGAATTCAGGTTCTCCGGTCATGCGTGCCAAGGAGTTTAAGTGTATTATTTTTGTATTTGGCTTAATGTGATAAAGCTGTTCCTGCTGAGGGTTATATTAGACCCCTCAGATCTGATTTGTCAACGTTACAGAAACTGCACATTTGCCATTTGTTCTGATGAATAAAGTTCAAACAAAACGTGAGTTTATGTTATGATTCAATACAATACGATACAATGCATTATGGTTGCCACCTTAACTATGAGTATGAGAAATTCCGCAAATTCTGCTAAATGTTCTTATATAATTTGAAGAATATATTCGAGGAGCTGGAAAGGAATTGGGGAAAGTCACAAAGTTTGAGTTGTGTTTTCTGCTCCTTGTTTTGTAGGTCAGCAAACTTCCTGAGCTCATCAATAATTAAACGTGCTTCACGGAACATAAAAGTTGGGGCATTATAAGGTCATATACGATATTAAGTCAAAAAGGAAATATTTGTGTGTAGTAGTTATGGTGACTCAGGACGGTGACAAAAAATACAGTAATAGAGTGTACGTGAACATTTGCAGGCACTTCCTTTAATCCTTATACTGTGTAACCCGCCCAGCATCACACACCTACGGGGTATTCCCAAACAGGAAAAGTACACAAATATTTAGTATAACTAATGACAAGAAATCAGTATGAAACAAAAACCAAAAGATATTGCCCATGGTAGCAAGAACGAACTGCGGGTAACACCTTTCACGATAATGTTATTTAAAAACCTGATAAATAACCATTAATGTGTTTAATATGCAGTGAATGAAATGGATATGGATCATTTTAAATGCATGTGCGCATATTCGCTGTGGATTTGCGTGCTGCTGATTTCAGTGCAGAGTAGTTTTAATCCATTACTGTTCACGGACTGTCTCCTTGTGTGTTGTTTTGTGTAATTATTGTGCGACAAGACCTGGAGCGCATTCAGCATCATCTCCATAACATTTTGTTCAAACAACGTTATGAAAATAGACACTAGAAGTTTACGTTTCTAAAAAATAATGCTGACCTTGTTTTCTGCCTTTTCTAGATCATCCACCGCGTAAAAGTCGTCGTCTGGCATATCTACATTGACAAGAAGGAATAAGACGCTGTCACCATGTTGACTACTGTAAAACACTGGTTTTAATGGAATTAATGCAGTTTTATTTCATTGTGTCTTTAAAAAAGTATCATAGTCACACTAAAGTCGTAATTTGTAAGAACGACGTCATACACATTACGAGTCTTCAGACTTGAACCACGGGGCTGGAGACGTGACGCAAACGTGGGTGAGGAAGTCTCATATAAAAACATGTGAGGGCTGAGTGGACTCCAGTGACTAGACACCAAGAAAGTAAACATACGAAATGATCTGGACAATTTGCCTGCTTGTTCAAGTTCTCCTGCTTTATTTCATCCTCACAGACAGATCAAGGTAAGTTACTGTTTCTTCACCTGGCCTGGAGCAGACACTCTGAAACTATTTTTTTCCTGGCTTCATTTGTTTTACTTTGAATATTTGTGTGTTTGCTTTCTTTGCCTTTGAACCTGTTTTTATTCGTCATTCTAACCTAAACCAACTGGTTTGAAATCTCTTTGGTGCCCCTTAACAAGGAGTTTATCAGTAAAAACAACAGTACTGTGATGAAAGGCTTTGTCACACTCTTATTTCCACTCCCATGTATTGTGATGGTTTAGTGTGTTGTTCCTAATTCTGTCTAAGGACAAAAAATCTCTGATGTAATGAAACACATTTCAATTAATACCTGTCATTGTTAAGTTCACCTACACCTGTAAACACCTGTTATCTCACGTTAATACAGACTGCGTTGTACACTGACAGCAGCTAGAAGATTAAACACTGCTGTTTAACTCTTGCAGATAACATGTGAATCGTTGTTGCTGTAACTTGCATGTTTATTTCAATACTGTCATTGCAGGAGGAAAAAGTATCTGTTCTAAGTAACAGTGTGTAGTATTGTTACAGTACGGTTATCTCATAATACAAAACACCTGTTTCACCGTTTATTTGTAATGTTTTCTTTAGATCCAAGAGTGAGCCGCCTCTGGACAAAGGACTCATCCCATGGTTAGGACACGCACTTGAATTTGGAAAAGATGCTTCCAAATTTTTGAAACGAATGAAGATGAAACATGGCGACATTTTCACAGTGAGTAGATTAAAATCTAAAGAAATCCCCAAAAAAATGAAATCTGAAAAACTATTTCACCTTTGTAGGTTTGTTTCTTTAAAAAACTTAGTTCACTATCGAATATAATGTCATTTCTATCAAAATCTCTAAAACAGCTACTAAGTGTTTCTTTAGCTTGAAATAGTTTCATCAGCTGCTGTTTCCAAAGTTTTTTATTTTTATTATTTTTTTTATTATTATTATTATTATTATTATTATGAAAGAACTTTATTATGCTGTGCAGTTTTATTCTGAATGCTTGTTATGATGCTGACTTTAAAGAAAAAAGAACACTTACTGTGGAACAGTCTTTAGAGGTTTAGTAATATGATAATATTCATGTAACAGCATGTTGCAGGTATCGTCATGCAACAGGAAAGTTTCAGTAATCCTGAGACAAAATGCAAATTTTCATATTTTTTGAGTGATGCTTACAAATGATTTTCCAAAAAATTAGTATGACCTTGAATTTTGTATTTATTAAGAAGATTTAAGGAATATAATGATCCTTCAGAGATGTACATGTAATAAAGTGGAGTGAATGTATGTTGTGTGATAAAAGATATTAAGTTCAGTGGTTATTACGGTGTCCGCTACATTTTTCTAGATCAGATCAGTATCCGTAAAATGCATGCTAAAAGATTGTACTCAGTATGTGCATGTAACTTGTATCTCATACACTTTTCCCATCTACAGGTTCGTGCTGCTGGACGTTATGTGACGGTGCTGCTAGATCCACACTCATTCGACGCCGTCATCGATGACTCTGAATCTCTGGACTTCACACGCTATGCACAGGTGCTCATGGAGAGGATTTTCAACCTGGGGCTCTCACATCACCAGATGGCGAAAGCAAAAACCATGATGAAAAAGTATGTCCTTATCACTTTATACTTCTAACTAAACTTTATACTTCGTTTTGTATATTTTCATTTTCATTTTGGATAAATGTGGAAGCGAAAGTCCACCCACTCCAGTCTCATGATATGTAATGAATCGTATCGCTGTGGATTTATTTGTAGAACACAGATCCCATTTTAGAAATTGTATTTTTAAGGCTTCTTGTTTTGTAATTACTTAGTTGCTCAACTCAGTGTTTATTCTGTAGAGCGGAATTTACTCGTTTGTTGTTAGCACGTGCTGCCACTTTACCCAGAACGTGATGCCTCAGTTATATTAGGCACAGGTAAATAGGTGGGGCAGCTAGGTCAACTGTGAGGTTTAAAAATATGTGCTACTGAGTAATTGCTTTCACAATGCCAGCATGTATTTGGCAGAATTTCTTTCTTTGTTCCTTTGATTAACATTTTCTTCCTTTAATCTTTTGTGTCCACAGGCACTTCATGGGTACAAATTTAGCAGTCCTTAACAACACTATGGAAAGACACCTCCAAGCCTTACTGAAAGCCAAGATGACTCAGAACCAGAAAGACTGGAAAGAGGAGGGACTGTTCGACTTCTCTTACGAACTACTCTTCAAGTATGACAAAACCCACGCCTCCCACGCGCACTCTTAACTAGGCCAAAGGAATCACACATTCATGTCAAAAGTCTTCCACTAAACAGTTTACACAGCAGTCAGTCCTGAGGTTTTCTGTTTGTAAACACGGCAAGAAAAATGTAGAGTAACCGTTTCAGAGCGCACTCAGAGTGGATGTGAATCAAACACATCAGTCTCTCATGATAACAGGGATCCTCAGTAAACACAGTTTTTAGGAATGTGAAATAGTATATGACAGTAATGTATACTGTGACGCAGCGACACCGCAATCTCCACCTTAATGAGGTGCTGCATTTTGTGTGGGCCAGTGGAAAAATACCAGTTGAAATGGAATCGCTCACGTGATGTGTGCTTTCAAATAGAAAAGCTGCGTGGGCTGGTTGTGTTATCTTTCCATCAAGACAAATATGATTGCCATTCATCCGCTGGACAGTCCCACATATTCACACACTGTTTATCTCAACTTGTTTTGCAGGGCAGGATACCTGACGCTGTTCGGAGGAGAGCAGAACAATAACAGCGCAGATCCCTCAAGTGTCTATGAGAGCTACAAGAAGTTTGATGGTCTCTTGACCAAATTGGCAAGAGGCACACTAAAGTCAGGTAATAGCACAGGAACACCTCTCAACTGTGAAGCTGAATTCAGTTTGTTCTTTCTTTTCAACTGGGGGACATCAGTTAAAACGTCAGGAGTTTTTAAGCTACAAGCAGAGAGATATATTAATATAGATTTATTAATATTAAACTGCCGTTTCTAGTAAAAGACGTTTAGTTTGGGGATATATATGTAGTCTGCACACTAGAATTACTCAGCCTGTCTGTGTGATTCATATTAAATGTGAACAGAGGTCATCAGCATTACATCATAGCCAGGATAAAGCTGTGACTTATATGTGTCTTCACTGCTTATATTTGTCATTGTGTCTCAGTTTATGTAATCTGATCTGACATCACCTGTGGAGTTCACTCAGCTTTGTTTTATAGTTGCCATGGCAGGTTTCAGTCACTCAGTTGCTCACAGAACATCTAGAAGTTTGTTTGTGAAGCCTTCTGCAATTAGTTCATCATCGCAGCCCTCTGCAGACTGTGATCTAACTTGTGTTATGATGTTATGACAATGAAGCTCACTTGAGTGTTATGATGTACACCTTATTTCCCCAGGTCTCGCCTCTCCTTACCCTTCTTTGTGTATCATTGTTTATAATCTGTTCCACCCACACAATACAGGGATGTCAGCCAATCACAGTATTAATGTGCAACTCCTCCCGTTGTGACCTGTCATACATGAATTATTGCTCCTCTCTCACTTTTTACACACAACAATATCTGTTTATATGTCTGGGATTTTGTTCATTGGCATTCATATCAACCTTGACTGTTTATGTTTTGTCTGTGCCTCACTCACTCACTTTGTGGTGTTTATCTGTGTGTGACAGAGGAGAGGAGGACAGCTCAGAGTGTTCGACAGAGACTGTGGGAGCTTTTGGCTCCAGCAGGTCTGACTGAGGACTCAGTATCAAGCCGTTGGCTTCACACCTACAGACATCTCTTACAGGAGGAGGGGGCTGATGAAGAAACACAGAAGAAGGCTTTACTGATGCAACTCTGGGCCACACAGGTGAGTCAGACGTCTGCAGAAAGGGTGCTCTGTATCAAGACTTTCAGGTAGTGTTGACATCTAGAGATAAGGCACGTTTCCTGCTCACTGTGTCTCTGAAGCCGTGTCTCTAAGAAGACTTCAAATGTAGAGATGCAGTACTCTTGTTTAGCACATGAGTGTAGTGTTCACCACAGCATCCCCAGCTGTTAGTCTGCCTTTGAGTGGACAAGCCAGGACAGGCGTCAGTAATATAGAGGAGTCTGGTGTCTGGTGAGAAAACTTTGTAATGGTGTTGGACTGAATATTTTACTATTGTTTAGAGTTTAACATGTTTCTCTTTAAGAATCCCTGCATGAAAAATTTGTAGTATAAATCCTTTAAATTACTTTGATGTTTAAATGTCAGGTTAGTGCCATCATCGTGGTTTATTTTTATTTATTTATGTGTTTTGGGTAATAATTTTCTGTTTCTTAGTGAAATTTTCAGTTTCTGTAAAACTTTACTTTAGTGAGATGAATTAGACTAGATTTGCATAATAAAATTGGACACATGTGACTTTAGACAGTTTATGCAGTAATGACAAACAGTATCATGCTCAGTATTGTTCTGCATCTGTGCAACGTCTGTGATACATCTGCCATATATTACATATACGTAACATATACATAATTTCTATCATTAGCAATGTTTATGTTCATTAAGTAATTTTTAATTAGAATTTGCAGTGTATTTGCAGTGGCTTAAGAGGATATGTCAAGGCCATTTATTCACTATCCTATGTTTCCATTGTGGTCTCTATTTTATACTTCTCTTACTCCTGGCAGCAGTATGATTTGCCATAAAACTAAATTGCTTCAATGTCCTGCCCTTGGATACAGGCAGATGGTCGGGGACCTCAGGTTTCCAATGGCTTTCCTTTTTAAGTAAACCATTACTGTGCTGTGCTTTGCCAGTAGTGAGATTATCCAGAGCATGGCTATCCTCATGCCAGACACATGAAAGAAAGCCGTTCTTTTGCAACTTGTCAGCGCCAGTGATTCACTAGGTTATTTGATTCAATTGAACTCAGCTTTAATTGAAACGTGTGCTTTGTTGTAACTCAAACAAAGAATAAACATGAATGCTATGGGTGCCATGTGATCTTCTTATTTGCTGTTACCAAACAACCACCTGCGCTGTCACTATGCTGCACTAAAAGTGTGTGAGCCAACTCTCTCATCGTGTTTTTGTGTGTGTCTTTGTTTGTTTCCAGGGTAATGTTGGTCCTGCAGCATTTTGGCTTTTGGGCTACTTGTTGACAGATTCTAAAGCTCTGATGGCAGTGAAGAGGGAGTTCAGCCAGATCTCACAGATGGAAACCTCAGAGACTCCTCTCATGGACAGAGCTATGCACACTCCTGTGTTTGGTGAGAGCACGATCCCAGCTTGTGTAAACAGAGGAACATTTATTGGTAGAATGTTGTTTGTGTTGTCAGCAAAATAACTTACAAACTAAAGCCTGAATGTCTCTGCTAAATGAAATACATCCACACAAATACCGGAAATTCTGCAGAAAAATTTGAATCTACTACAATTTTTCAGTTATTAACCACCTTTATTTTTGTCCCTTCCCAGATAGCGCCTTGGAAGAGTCATTGAGACTCTCTGCTGCCCCCTTCATCACAAGAGAGGTAGTGAGGGAAAAGACCCTCCACATGGCAGATGGCCAAGAATACCTGCTCAGAAAAGGAGACAGAGTGTGTTTGTTCCCCTTCAACAGCCCTCAGATGGACTCTGAGATTTACCATGAGCCACAGGTTTGTTGTTCTATCTTGTTAAAGTAATAGCTCTCCTGTTTCCAACCGGTGCACCTCATTAAAAGATTCCTGTCCTGCCAACAGGAACAGAAGTAATTGTCTTTGGAACTAGTTGGAGGCAGATTTAAATGTAATTAGCATCTATAGTTGTTTACATAAGGTGGAGTCAACACCTACACAAAGCTGACCCTGTATTACCCAGTGAGACGTCAAACTTAGAGCTGTGGACCATTGAGGGATTAGCCGAGCACAGGAACAGAAACACAGCTAATAGGCGTGGGAAGGACATTGCAAGGCTGCTTTAAAAATAGCTGTCCACCAGAAATTAGACAAACCGACATTCAATTTTAAAACCTTTTCTTGTTGATTGCATCTAATATCTGCTGCAAAAAATGTGTTTTCCTTTTTAGAAATACAAGTATAACCGCTTCCTGAACAGTGATGAATCAGTAAAGAAGAACTTTTATAAAGGAGGGAAGCAATTGAAATATTACACCATGCCATGGGGCGCAGGGACCAATGGATGTGTGGGAAAGCAGTTTGCCATCAATACCATCAGACAGTGAGTGTCCTAGAATTAGTGCTCCAAATGACTTTATCATTGGTTAAGACCTCAGAATGTTCCACAGCGGTACATTCGCTTTTTTTATTTTTTGAATGTCCTAATTTTGTGTTTTCATCTGTGTTTACTCTTGAGGTTTGTTTACATGGTGTTCACTAACTACGATTTGGAGCTGTGTGACCCAAATGCTCAAATGCCAGAGGTAAATGCCGGTCGTTATGGATTTGGGATGCTACAACCAGAGGGGGACTTGCTTGTCCGATTCAAACCGAGGAACACACACTAGGACTTCAAAAACAAGCGCCCCACATAACTTTTATGCACATTTCAACACATGCACCTTGTTTACAATGTCAATATGCCCTTTGTACTTTTATTTATATTATACAGCAGATTGTTATTTTGTTATTTATCAATAAATGTAAATAATACATTGTGTATAATTGTGTGTTGTCAAATTTATTGAGTGATTGGTTCAGGTCCGCAGCGGCACGTCACTGAAAATAAGATGTTGAAATATGATTAGTGCTCACAGTGTGTCATTTGTTGGACCTGTAAAAAGTGAAGATGTAGAGCATGTCTCTGTATGTTATATACCGAGCACGATCACAATGAGGGGACTGGCTGTGCTGTAAACACACATTTGTCACACTGACTCATGCCTGCTGGTTGCAGAGTGGAGCTGAGTGGAAAGTTTAGATTTATATGTCGTAGAAAGCAACTGATCGCATACTAGCAGGAGCAGATCCACCACATACAACAGATTATAAGATACTGTGCAGGCTTTTCACAAAATCCCGACCTTTAGTCGCCAGTAAATTCAGTGTCGATTTAACTGTGTCTCCTGTTGAGTCCTATTCTGTGGATTAATGAGTAGCTGAACTGAATATCTGCTCTTGTGCAGACATCCTTTAGATCAGATACTGCTTATTCACTATTTCCCAGTTAACTAAGCAGTCAAGCTGCCATCCAGGTCACATATTATCCAACTGTAATATTCCTAAGAGGATATGTATAGTGGGTCGACCTTCATACCTTCTTTAATGTCTTTGTCCTTTTGAGTTTTATGGTTAATTTAGTGGCCTTCAGATCTGGTGTATGATGTTGCTCCTGAAATCGTTGCAAAGTCACAGTTTTTTCTTTAACCCAAAAGGAAGTTTTATAAAAATGACTGGATAACTTTAATACAGCTCTGTCGAAGGATGTGAATTCCCAAAACGTTGTTTGTTAGGTTTTAATAAAGCTGCTCGATGCAGAAACATAAGGTGAATCTACAGAGCTGGGGCTGTCTGGCCGTGAGAGGGTTAACCTCACACAGGCTGCGCCGCTGGAGCAGCCTCGGTGAAACCAGCCCCTGCAGAATCCAGTTCACAGTCACAGGCGCCGGCCAGCAAGCACTCATCCTGCGAGCAGGTAGAGGAGTAGTACTGAGACTACCCCAAGCTACTCTCAAGGGTGTCCACTTGTTGATACGGCCCAAGAGCGGAGGACAGGGCAGACTGGACATGGTGAGGTCTGTGTAAAGCAGTTCTCAGCATGTCAGTACGTAGCTCATGATGCCTCCTTCAGCTCCAGGCAGGGCACCGGAGACCTGGACGGACATAACAAGTTTTAACGCGCTTACTCTTCAAATGTTCCTGGTTCGTGAGGTGAATCGGGATATATGGCAAACACGTATGTATCATATTATTTCTGTGTTTGAATCTATTTTTAGTTTTAGGTTTATTTTAAACGCCGTGCGGCTTTGTAGCCTTCTGATTTGGGCTGGAAATATTCAGTCCTGTAAAGTCGTGTTTAAACATGTTTCCAAAATGCACTTCTGATGCACCATTCAGATGTGCGCAAAATGAGTTATGTACGTTCAACGAGAAGCCACTTTATACATCATTATAACTGTTAGTATCTTTAAAATAAACTGCCATTATGTGAAGGTGAACAAATAACACTATCACAGACTGTCTGGAGGATGATACAGTGTGTTACGGACTCTTCAAAGTTAATAAGCTGTGTTAGTATTAGTCCAGCTTAATATCCATCTATAAAACAGTGCTCACGACTGCGCTGTCTTTGAATCGGGATTGATCGTTGTCCCACTCGAGATGAGACGTTTCAGCACTGAGTTCGTGGACAGCGACAAACTACCGGTGTGTAGAGTGACAGATAGTTTCAGCACCGGACAGCTCTCACAAACTAGTTTATCATTGGCCCGGCTCCCCCTCGCCCCCCCACTTCTCCACCGCCACCCCTGTCAGCAAGAAAAGCGGCTGTGCCTCTTAAAGCCGATTAAAATATCTATTTGGTTCTTTGATGAGTGGATAAACTACCTGACATTGCTACTCGAGGACACCCTCGGTTGCTCAGGAGCGTCCGAATAACTTCTTTTTTCTTTTATTACAGTAAGAGGAAAGGAGGAGGGAGCCTGATGCCGTCAGCTACAGGACAGTGTCTCCTCAAACTACTGGACTGCGTCTTCCAGTCTTCTGAACTGACACAGTGTCTTGAGTGAAGATGATGAAAACTGAGTCTCGGTCGGCCACCACGGTGCCGCCGGATACGATGGACATCATCCGGAGTAAGACCCACTCCCGCCGAGTGAGACTCAACGTCGGGGGTCTCCTCCACGAAGTCCTGTGGAGGACGCTGGACAGGCTGCCCCGCACAAGACTGGGCAAACTGAGAGACTGCAACACCCACGAATCTATCATCGAAATATGCGACGACTACAGTTTGGATAACAATGAGTATTTTTTCGACAGACACCCCGGCGCCTTCACCTCCATCCTGAACTTTTACCGCACTGGAAAGCTGCACATGATGGAGGAAATGTGCGCCCTGTCTTTCAGCCAAGAGCTGGATTTTTGGGGCATCGACGAGATCTACCTGGAGTCCTGCTGCCAGGCCAGGTATCACCAGAAAAAGGAGCAGATGAACGAAGAGCTCAAAAGAGAGGCCGAGAACATGAGAGAGAGGGAAGGAGAGGAGTTTACTACCACGTGTTGTTCCGAAAAGAGGAAGAAACTCTGGGACCTCTTAGAAAAACCAAGCTCTTCTTTTGCTGCTAAGGTCGGTAGTGTCTGATCCATTTCACTATTGCCACACACTGGCTGCACAGATCAAGTGAAAGTGGTAGGTTCAGGTAGCTTTGAGAGAGGGCAGCACTGGCACACAGCCAATAAGTCTAAATTACTCAAGTTTTAAATAAGGATTTCTCCACCAAGGAGTGGGAGGAAGGTTGCTGAGTGTGGGATGTATAATGAATACAGTTTAAGATTAGAACATAGAGATGAAAATAAAAACTGTTCAACATCCAGAGGCTAGCATGCATCTCAGACTAGCTTGATCTCATGGTTGACTTTCTTTTGACCTGAACAGTGCTTTTAATCTGTCACTTTCAGCAGCTGGAGCACAAGAGGGAGAAGGAATGAGAGACAGATGGAGAAATGTTGTTGTAGTTAGTTGGTGAATTTTAAAGTTTCCTGCAAAGTTTTACAGATCCATCACTGTTTGTTGAAAGACGTGACTTTAGAAACTATTTTTTATTGCTCTGGAATCATTAAACTTAACTAGGTGCTGTTTTTCTTGCAAGTCAATTAATTATTGTTGTTTTTTTTACATGAATACATGGCAGCATTCATTGTGTCCCTTTATTGGCTTGAGTCCGAAAATTGTTCCCAAGTCAGTCTCAAGTCTCTTGGGGTAGTTATTGAATATTTATTTTTCACTGGCAACACCACAAACGATGAAAAGAGTGACAATCATGTCAGGACTGCAAGAAATTATCCTGCATAATATTTTAGCCCATCTCATAACCACCACCTGCCAACAGTCACCCCGTCGTGTTCATTAGCCAGCCCTGTTTCATTTCCAGTCCACTAATCAATCATCCAGCTCATTAACAGGTTCATAGCTCACATTCCAGGAACAGGAGTACTACACTTTACAGGACCATTGGATATATTCATATTAACAGTATTTTAAGTGATCTGACTTTGCGAAAGATGTGACTGGGTCAGTATTCGGTCAATACAATTAAACTACCCAATGTAGGTTACCAATACAACAGCTGTGTTGGGGAATCTGCACTTAAAGTGATATTGTGATGTGCTTTGAAATGATATTTGCTGCCAGTGGTGTATCTCAGTAAAAATACAAGAGGTTACATCTGTATGCACATATGACAGAAAGACATGAGAACTTCTCTGTGCAATAGCATGATAACTATTCTACAGAAGATGCCCCAGTCAAATCAGTGCACACACAAAAAAGAAAAATCAAATACCTCCATGAACAGGAGTTCCTGCATAATTTATTCAGCTCATCCATTCAAAGGACCTGCTCCATCCCTGGCCTTGGATTACTCAAGCTCTTAATTATTTTTCTTAAATATTCAATCACATTGGCTTAAAGACATGCTTCATTTAAGTCATTCTGTGATTCTGGGGTCTCTGTTGAGTTCTCTGAAACCATTGTCTGGTCCTTTGGTATCCACGCTGAGTGACAGACCTTCTGGCACAAGAGGAAACAGCTTGTTAGATTAACAAGAAGAACACAGATCATCTTTGAAACCACAAAATTATGGCTGAAACTATTAATCATAACTTTGTCTATGTGCCAACATACAGTATTGTGAAAAGCTTCAAATCCTGCAGAGGAACAAACATTGTTTTGCTCAGGTTTTCACTGTCTTCACTTAGCTAATATTCAGTCTTTTTGAAGCTGAGTGGAGACATATCAATTCAACTTTGTGGCCTTTTTGGAAGCTGTAATATATGATGCCTTTTTGGTACAATACATTAGACTATATCTATATTTAAAGCATAGGCAAAAGGCATAGGCATAAAAACTGCATAGGTAAAACCAATTGCTAAGCACACCCAGATTGGCTTTAAATATTGTTGATTACAGTTTGTTTTGTTTTTTCTGTTTTGTTTAGTTTCACTTCTAGAAGTTCCTCTTTTGTCGCATAATTTTTTCCACACACTATTATTGATGCTGACGGTATTACATTAGCTCCTGTAGTGCACAGTTCAAAAAACACAACGTACACAACCATAAACCATAAAAAGATCAACACAAATACAAAATACTCAATACAGAAATTCACAGAATACACAATAAAAAAACTCAATAAGAACAAAGAAATTAAAAAATGGATGAAATAGATCAATAATAGTCCAGGGTGGAATGTGATGCGTTGAACACAGAGTGATAACTTAAACATGACATAAATAAGGATTATGGTTGTTGTTCTCTGAACTCCCAATATTAGCTAAAAATATTTTTTAAAAACCAAAAGATCTAAACAACAAAGTGATTTAGTTCATATTTTCATCTATTACTTACAATTTAAGTATTTTTAAGGAAAATAGTTATTTTTCTGACTGTTGCTGAAGGCTGACAATCTGTGTTAATGTCTGTTTTTGAATATCACCTTTCATTCTCAGGTTTCCTTAAAAAGCACCTGTGAGTCTACCTGAAAAAATATGTTTTAATGTGAATATTTACTCAGCTTTGTAGCTGTTCTCTGAGATTATAGGACCATGAATTATTAAATAAAGGTCAGACCCAAAGGCATGGCTATATGAAAAGTTTTATTATGTAATAGTGTTTATTTTGCATATTCATAATAGGCTCACGACATGGGCTATGGGACAGTGGTTAATGAACAATCAGCTCTATTTTGCATGTAAGCATTATTTGGTAAATTTGTTACACACAAGTCCAAACCTGTGAGGTTCCTCTAGCTTTCTTTATATTTATTATTGTACCTTTTAGCACTGGCTTATGTCATTCCTCCCCTGCAGCTACGTATGATGTGATGTGAATTATGAAGTCCAACAGAGAAGTAAGAGCACAATTTATGATCTTCTCTATGGCTGTTCTAGCATGCAAGCCCTTGTGCTTAGCTAAACAAACCAGAGCTTTAACAGGCTCTACAGTAAGAAAGACAGGGAGGAAAGACACGACTTCGCAGATGAGATAATGTCCACATAGTTTTCTATATGAGACAGAGAACAGTAAATCAGAATGAACTAAAATGGCCATGGTCACTAAATGCAGTATTGTTTCTGAAGCTTAATTGAAGAGTTGTTTTCGTGAAATGGTTTGTTCCCAAACACAAATTCCATCTCATTTATTTTTAAGCCCTGATGAAATTTTAATTGTACATTAATAATGCCTGACTTAATGCCAGAGAGAGAAGGTAGGATCCAGAATATGTATAGCTCCAGATGTCACCTCATCCTAGACCTTTTGGAGTTATAAGCTCCCCAAAAATACACAGCGCTCTTTTTTGGAAAAGTCATTTTTCATGTCAAAGCAACAGTGAAGGACACCGTGTGTGCAGTGCTTGATTGTCTGTCTCTCTGCTTGAGGGTGTTGAGGTGTTACTGAATAGTTTTAGACCCACTTGAGTCTGCATTTCTACCATGGGTCTGCCCACTAAATTATTCAGCATAACAATATGGACTCTGAAAACACAGGAAAACTTGCAGGTAATAGTTTCATCAATAAAAGATAAGTTCTTGTGGATACAAAACAATTCGTGCTGAATGCTTATATCATTTTTCAGTAGTGCGGTCTCATAGAAAGAAAGAGGAAGAAAGTTGTAAAACCAGCGTTTGTAACACATCATGTCTCAGCATGATTCTGTTGCTCAGCAATCCCTGAGGTACAGATCAGTGTCAGAGAAATAATAGTCACCATAAATCACACTCCCTGTGGTTTGGCATCAGAACAGTCACTGTTGTACCACCTTTAGACAAAAAACAGTTTATTAAATCACTTTAGTATGAGTTACAACGTCATACATAAACACCACATTTGCTGCCAGAACATTTTTGCTTACTCCATCTAAGAGGTCTCAGCCTGTTGAGTTTGTTTGAAAGTTGAACAGCTGGAAAAAGGGCATGTCACCTACTTTGGTACAATCAGCATTTAGTAATATTTGAATCATGTGGTGACACGTGAACTTGTTTGCTTATGTTGCCTGAACAATAACAGTAACATCTGATGAAATATTTTGGATTACAACATTCATTGTTTATTCATTCTTCTAGACACTGTATTCTATTATATGACTTAATGGTAAGTCATAAGAACTTACAAACTGAATAGAAGCAGGTTCTGGAGGTTAAGTTTCACAGTGTCTAAAATAATGTTGACTCATACAGCTTTCACTTAACAGACTCTTTTGACACTTCTGCACTCAGGGAATATGAATTCCTGTCTCCTAAAAGACATGCAGTGCTCTAGCTACCCGCTGAGGCTTTGGTCCAGAACTGGATACTGAGCTATGCAGACTGACACTTAGTTCTTTTGGTTTGGCAGAGGCTGTTTGAACTAATTGCATGGAAATGTCTCCTCTCAGTGAGCCAGAGACAGCCATGACTAGAGGCAGTTAACTGCACTTCTTACTGCACATCCGATATGCCTGATTGACTTCACTGTAAGCACTTTGTTGTTTGTGAAGTCTGAGATCACTGTGTGTGTGTGTGTGTGTGTGTGTGTGTGTGTGTGTGTGTGTGTGTGTGTGTGTGTGTGTGTGTGTGTG
>JAUBNQ010000023.1:12882373-12910684 GCA_032353495.1 Ctenopoma kingsleyae
GTCTCCGAGAGGCTTTTGTGTGTGTGTGTGTGTGTGTGTGTGTGTGTGTGTGTGTGTGTGTGTGTGTGTGTGTGTGTGTAGGTGTGTGTGTGCGTGTGTGTGGCTATGGCTCTGTTGGTGTCAGGGTGGAGTGATCCTCTGTGTTCTGTTACCTGCTTCACGTTCACCTCACATGGCCTCCCGTTTCACATTTTGTAAGAATGGGAGAAAATCAATGGCAAAGACATTAAAATGTAAGGAAAGCTGGGTTGAGTGAGGACACACCTTCACCAGGAGAGAAGACATGTGACTTCCTATGAACTGTGTTGTAATAGCTCTGCATGAGGTACAGAATGCTAACCCCTGGTAGTGTGTCACAGGAAGTGCAGTGGGACTAGATGAGATGCAGCAGTACAGTCACTGTGATTTTATGGTCTCTGTTATTTTCACCAGTGGTTTTCAGTAATAATAGAGCAGTAAAGAGTTTCCTCTGTCTCTGTAGGGCTGTCTCTCCTTCTTTCCTTTCCTTTCACTTACTGTCTTTGTGTGTGTGCACGATAAAAACAACATATGAGATTATCCAGCAGGGTGTATTTTATGAGTTGTTTTCAGGAGTTGTTGCTGGGTAACAGCAATTCTTCCATTATGCTTAGGTGTGCTTTGAATGGCTGTAAATCAATGGCACACAGTTTCCCAGCTGCCAGACTGATTGCAGCACCATAAATTGCCAAATGAGCTCACACAGACTCACAAAGACTGTTTGGCACATTGACAGAAGGAAGCAAAGTCTCTCAGTTTCTCCTTTTCATACATGCCCTCTTATTATCCCATCTGCTTGTTCCTGTTTCCCTCTGTTGTATTCCCTCCTCTCATTATTCATTTAAAAGTAATCTAATCAGCATGTATTGTAAATGCTCATTGTTGTATGAATTCTAATTAAAGATAGAAATAACTCCATAAATGTATTTGTTCTTTTCAGTTAGATATGCAGAGATAATACACATAGTCATACAACATAACAACCATACAATTAGTTTTCTAGCTGTCAGTCAACTATCAGATTGGCAGCGCTCATTATTTTTAACTTTATACTTTTTTACACTTTGCAATAGGTGGACTGTTGTAGACACTGGCTTTGTGTGAAACAGAAATGTGCTTGCATACTTTCCTGATTTTTGTTCATGATGTCTTTCTTTAGTTCAGCTGAAACAGATTACTGTGGTGCAAAGGCAACCACACATCCTTTAATGAAGCTCTGCTCTAAACTGAAAGAGACATTAGCATTATTGATTTAAAACTTGGCTTTGAACTGTTTGACCAGCATGATGATACACACGAATGGAAATTCACCTTAGGAAGTAACACATCCCATCAGTCTCTGCTAATCGATAGAATAAATCTGCCCATTTGTGAATTGCAGATGAGGATTAAAACTGTTTGTGTTGAAGTCAAACTGTGTTTTGTTTATCTCCAAATGTTTTTTTCTGACAGTACAACGAATCACATTGTACTGGAGGCACAGGTTCACACGCAGTTGGAGCAGACTTTTAGATGCTTCTTGCATTTTTATTAAACTGAAAACTGCTCTCCAACATGTTGAGTCTTTGAAGAAATGTGCTGTTAAAGTTTTATTCAGACGTGTCTCTTACATTTCCTCAGAAATTACCAATGAAGACTGTTTCAAAAAGCAGGATTTAGTTCTTGTGGTCTATAAATGTCTTCCTTCATTGATGGAGGTGCTGTGTTACCTGCATGGACAGACTGCTCAGCTTTCCCAACAGATACTGGCTCCTCCTTTTTCCTGTTTTATATATATTAATAACATAACATACATGCTGGCTAGGCATTATTTCATGTCTCTGTGTGGCTGTAAATTGGGTCCCATATTTCCAGTATTGTAAGCAGGTAAAAACCTTTGCCTGAGAAGAAGTTATATCTTAGAGAAGACAAATCATCTATGTTATGTATGCATACAGGCCTAATTTCAGTTAGACCACCATGCATTAGGGAAACTGAAATATAGGATTAGGATGTGTGTAAGAGTGTTAAATTCTCCATTTGAAGATTAAATGGCCAAAACAGGAGTTATTAGTTTTTCACATAACAACGAATATGGTTTTGCATTTGGATAATTGGATAATTTGTTCAAAAATAGAAGCTCCTCATTTATATTAATTTACTACTGTATGTTTGTGAAAAGAGTTGCATGTAATGATAAACCTGCAGAAAATTATCATTCAGCACTCAGCAGTTTCTCTTAGCTTTATGGACCTTCGTAGCATCTTTGGTGTTTTGGTCCCCTCTCACTGTGCCTATTAGAATCTTGCAGAAGACATGCTCTTGTAACCCCACTATACACTACCTGCTCAGAGTTAGAGACATGCTGGTGACAAAAATTAAACATTTAGCAGCTAAAGAACCACACTTTTTTTCTCAGGAGTTGGTGGAGACTATAAACAGAGCAAAAAGAGGAGTGAATATTGGACTTATGTTCATGCAGGCAGACAGAGACACACAGTTCCAAAGAAATATTAATGATTCTTGCTAACAAGTTCACATCAATTTATAAGCCAATGTCAGTCAGATACAGTACTTATTGCAGGTTTAAGGTTTTGCATCAAACCACATTAAAATAGGAAAAAAAACTGGCACAAGATAGCTCCTTCCTAGTAGCTCCAATTCGATGCAGTTTCAGGAAGAAGTAAGCTTCTAAAAACTTCCATTGCCCTGCAGTTTCCATGAAGAGAGGTGATCTTGCACGCAACATTAGCTTATCACACCAGCCAGCTGGGTCAATACTGCATACTACACATGCACACAGAGACAAACACAGATTCCCATTGCATAGTATCTCTGTTTGACAGACATATAAAACCCATGCTTTACTTTTAGTATAAAACCTTATCTGTCTTTCCTTCTGTTCCTCATACTTTAGTGCAATTGGGTTTGTGGCTGCAGAGGTCTTCACTGACACTGACATTTATAAAGGTTAGAGGTCAGTTGCGAGGAAATGGACACTATTTTTCAGCAGAACTTCATTCATTATTCAGACAGGTCTGTCAGTGAGAGAACAGCACTAAAGAAAATACAGAGTGGTGTGTGGCTGAGTGGTCACCCACAAAGTAAAATAAAATTTACTGAGAGTTAGGCATCTCAAGACAAAGCTAAAACTGCTTCTTAAGCTATAGTTGCACTAACCCACGGGTTTCCTCAAGAGTAAAAAGGTCAGTTTCCAGCCACCCATATAGGCAAGACAGCCGTGACTGAATAATGCAATGAAATTCTGTAGTCAATATCTGACAGCAGATATGTTTTCTATGGAGCCTTGATGTATGTAAACCATCTCTGACCTTTCCCAGGTTCTCAATATCAGCTGATACCACTACGGTACATACGTGTGTACAACTTAGCTATTTTTTCCATTGATATCGTCTGGGCCTTTGAAATGGATGAGAGGGAAAAGCTCTGTTAAATACTGTCAGTGGTAGTTGCATCTGCAAGGAATTATTGCAGTGCTGTAGTTTCTGAAGTAGTTTCTTTTAATGAGCAACACTACTTAATTCTTTAATGACGAACAGAGTGCATCTTTCAAATAATGGTCACCAAGACACATATTAAAATTATTGTACTTCTCCATCATGCTCATTCTGATGGAGACAACAGTTAAAAGAAAGTGAAAAAAGAAAGTGTGAAATCATGGTGTTATCTAAGCTGCATGGATGTTTTTTACAGCAAAACAGGTTGTACTAAAAGTGTTTCTACAGATTTAGCAGTGTGAGGCAGCCTGTAGAGGTTCAAATCACAACAAATATAAATTCTCAACATTTTCTTCTATTATAAATGCCGTTGTGGTATTTGAAGTCTCTGTGAAGGCAGGATTAAAGCCGTGTGTGCTGCTGCTGCTCACAGTGGCTGACAGACTGAAGAACAGTAATTACCTGAACTTGATACAGAACCCAACACCTGAAAGCTCCACGGACTAACAACCAACAACAGGGTTCAATTAACACAAGATCACCTCCAGTCTGTCACTGCAGGCCATCACATCTGTTATGGTAGATAGGCTGAATTAAACACAGCTTCAGGTTACGGTTGTAGTGAGCATATATCTTACACCATTTTGATAGATGCTTGTGGCACATGTAGGTCTGACAACAAAACAGCCTTTTTGTTTTCCAGTGAATTTACTGTACCTACATAAATGCAGTCTCTAAATGCACTGCTTGAAAAAAGAAAAACGAGGCCGCACGAGGCTGAGTGAGGTAAAATGTCAACAACAACAGAAGCAGATGGGTGAAAGACATATGCATTGTTCTTCAGAAACATCTTAATATCTTCTGCATGTAAGCAAATAGGATGAAAAAACAAATCAAACCCATGAGCTATATTAACAACAATAAAATCACCTGCTTTGTATTGTGTAGGCACTCCTCCATCCACCAAAATGACTCTGACCCATCGAGCCATGGACTTCACAAGACCTCTGAGTATCTGACACCAAGACATCAGCAGCATACTGTATCTTTTAAATCCTGTAAGCTCTGAGGTGGGGTGTCTGTGGATTGGACTTTGGATTGGAGTTTTATTCCAGCACATCCCACAGATGCTTGATCACACTGAGATCTGGGTAATTAGGAGGCCAAGGTAACATCTTGAACTCTTTGTCATGTTCCTCAAACTATTCCTGAACAAGTTTTGCAGTGGGCAGGGTGCATTATCCTGTCAAAAGAAGTCACTGTCATTAAGAGGGGTTTTTGTTGCATGTTCAACAGCAGAACATTGCCCTGAGCATCACACTGCCTCCACTAGCTTGCCTTCACATGCCCATTGAATGGACAGAGTTCAGCAGGGGAACTTTGACCTCCTGGTCTGCAGGTATACAGCTTCATACCTGCTGATCACGACCAGCATTATAATCTCACTCTGCCTAACCAAAAAAAGTCACCACCTGGATTTCACTGAGCATTAATATGTTTCAGCTGGCAACATAATGAGGTCATCTGACTACCTGTATGTACTGAATGAACACGTTTTTTTCAACAAAGCGTTTTTTTCTTCCCTGATGGCACAGGCATAATCCAAGATAACAATGCCAGGAATCAAAATGCTCAAATTCTGAAAGAGTGGTTCATTGAGCATGAGAGAGTCCAGACCTTAATCCTATTACATATCTCTGGGATGTACTGGAGAAGAAATTATTGCAACTCTGGGCAAAAATGAATGCGTTGTCATTGCCTAAGCTTATTGAAACAATACACTGCAAATGCATAATATAATCAAAGCAAAAGGCGATCTAACAAATATTAGATTAGAGTGTTCCTTAGGTGCCCATGAGCCTGTCAGTTCACCAGTTGCCCTTCCTTTTCCGATTTTGGTAGGTACTGATCGCTGCACAAAACCTGCCATTCTGGAGATGCTCCGACACAATCGTCTAGCCCTCAAAATCTGGTCCTTGTCAGAGTCGCTCAGATCCTTTCACTTGCCCATTGCTTACAACACATCAACCTCAGCAACTGACTATTCATTTTGCTGCCTCATATATCACATCCTTTGACACTGTAATGAGATAATCAATGTTATTCACTTCACCTGTCAGTAGTTCCAATGTGAGTGACTGGTCTATATTTAAATGCTGTCACATGCACTTCTAATTTGACAGCACACATTCAGAGTGAGACTGGTGTTCATTTGAAAATGTACTTTACTGCAGATGTGATCCTCTGCCGTTGTGGAGGTTGAGTACATCAAACCAGCCCCCCAGGGTTTCTGATGCTGGGTTTCTGATGCAAGAGCTTGAGTCCAGGTTGGTTTGATTGTGAGTGAGGTGAGAGGTGTTCTCAGTGTCCTCACCTCTACTGACAATCACAGACTAGTCCACTACTGGGAGAAGAGATCTTGCCTTCAATGTTTTGTGATTTTCTGACCTCTTGCTCCCTTGTGTGGACCCAAAAAGAGCAACTGTTACATTAGACATTAGTCTGTGTGGCTGTGGCTCAGTCTTTAATTTGTATGGAACATAATAACTAATTAAAACCAAAGCAATCAGTTTTAACTAAACCTGAAGACTTTATTTCTTTAGTAATTTACACATTTTGTATAAAAGACAAGAAAATAGTTCACAGAGAAAACTGTGACATTGAGATATTTTCAACATCTACATAGCATCTCCAGAGGAGCTGTGTTGACTTTGTAATGGTGTTTACACAAAGACTTAGAAGGACAATGCAGAAGAGGTGTGGTTGTTGATATTATACGGGGTGTTGCTCATCCTAATGAGGCAGAGCCTGCGAGGAGGGATGAAGCCAACTTAGTGCGACATCCCTCACAGCCCCACCAGATTTTCTACCTTTGCACGATAATGGCACTTCTCTCCCAAGGGGCTTCTATAAATAAATAAGCTGTCACACACATGTACACACAAACACACGTTCATGCACTAACTTGTGCATTTTCCCATCCAATCTCTGGGTTCCTTTCAAACACATTTTCTCTTCTAATGTGTTATTTTCCCACTCATTCTCTCCACGAAGCATACACACAGACACACACACATTTCCTTAAATAGACACATTGATGTTGTAATTTAGCTGATTGTTTGTGACGACTGGAACCTTTTCATTGGAATACATTAAACTGGTTGGCTGTCATCTAATTTTTCAACAGTAGACTGTGTTTATTTCTAAATCAGCAGAAGTCATAGCAGGGGTATTCTTTCATACACAGGAGGAGAGAAAGAGGGTGTGTGGAGTGAGAGATACAGATTTCATGAAAGAGAGACCCACCTTTATTGGTCTGACAGTGTTCGTGATGATGGAGAGTGGTCAGAAAGCTGTGGTTTTAGAGTTCACTCAGTGTAGTTGCATAATGTAATGTTTTAAAGTAAATCACAAAAATGAAATTTAGTAGCTGGGTTTCATTAGAATCTTAAGACTGGACCTCAAAAATATTCCTATTCACTTCTTCTTCTTGCTAAATATTGCATGAAGCGAGTTTGCCTGACAACTTTACAGCAACAAAAAGATGATAAAATTAGATGTAACATGAGCTTTAGTGGTGCTGGCAGGTGAATTTTGTTAATGTCAAAACCAGGGTAGCTGCTTCTGTTTCCAGTCTTTACTTTAAGATAGGCTAACCGGCCACCTGCTCTATCTTCCTACTGAACAAGCAGATAATACAGTGGTACGGTGGTGGCTCGTTTAATGCTTGGCAAGAATGTGAATAAGCATAGTTCCTAAAACTTTTTCCTTAAATAACAATTGGCTAGTGGTATCCTGTGTGCACAAAAGGCAATTTTTGTACTTGTTACCTAATAGCTCGTGTAATTGGCACCCAATGGGTGTTTCATTTGCACTTGATGGCACAGAACAAATAGACCTCTGAAGAATCTCAGAAACCCAGACGCAATTTTCTACAGCAAACCTAGTGAAGAACTAAAGAATAGAGGGTAAGAGGTAGTCATAGACTAACAGAGGCAAAGCTGTTGTTCACTCAGTGTCTATCAACTTCAGGTACCAGACAAGAATACAATTATATATCAAATAGAATAAATATAGAATAAGTCATCTACATGGCTTATGATTCCTTACTCAAAATGAAATTGCATGGGCAGATTACATCACCTGTCTGCATAATATGCTGCACTGTGTACATGTTTGTGTGTACTGTATTTACAGTGTGTGGGTGGGTGTGTTTATCATGCTTCTTTGAGTGAGTGCAAGTGAGAGAGACATGTGGGAAAAAAAAACCTTTCTGGGTCAACACAGGGAAGAAATGCGTATTCTATTTAAAACTGAATATAAAGACATACTACCCCATTTGTTTCAAAATGTTTCTGCTGTAGAAGTGCTAGCACAGCAAGTCTGGGTTCTGCTGCCAGTCGACTGTGTATTTTATCCTTCAGGTTAGACGTGTAAGTTGTCATCAAAGGATGCAAATAGGACAGCAGATGCCAGATGCCAGGCCTGTCAATCAGACATGCACTGATATAAAGACATTTACGTATGTGAGAAGCCTGTAGTACTAGAATATGTAGTATTTAAAGTAAACGCATGGTGAAGTGATAGAGATTTAAAGGCCATGTCCTTGTGGTATTTGTGTGCTAATATTGATGGTAATTATGTGAGAGCCCTGTGGTGTGCTGACTGAGAAGGAACTAATGGTCTTTCATTGTAATTACATTCAGGAGTGGTGGTAGCAGACTACTTTAGATGAGAGACTCAGGAGATCACTTTAATGGTACATGATTGTATTTGCCGTGATGACACCACAGAGGCAGTCCCTTGGGAGCAGCTGTAAGTGATACACCTCCTCAGGTAGCTCACCTGAAACCCTGTAACCTCTCAAACCATCCAATGGCTGACATATGTATGAATTTAAATTCTGCCTTTAGCTTACAGCACTGTGTTAGAGCCAGTGTAGCTGATAGTCTGGCAGTGCGGAGTGGGTTGATTGTGTGAGTTTCAATCACTATACCACTAATCTCCAGGCAGCAGTCCCAGGAGCTCCTGTTCTCCCCAATCTACTGCCAGAGCCTCAGCCTACTCGCTGCTCTCATTTCTCTCACTCCTTCCTCCGCCTACCAGACCCCAGCCATGAGCACACCACCTTACCTCTGTGTGATGTGAGATGTAGGCCACAGAGATATATAGGTATGCTGGTTTTAAGTGGGGCATGTAGGAGACGAGAGGATAGGACAGAAGAAGGGGATGTATGGATCATAGTTGAAGGTTTCAAAATGTGGTCAGTTACTCTTAACACGTGCACCACTACTCTGTTTCCATGTATCCGTTTCCAGTCCGTCTCCATTACCCACTTAAACTTTGTTTACATGGTAATGAACACAACTGGTACAAGTCACGGATGCATGATATACATCTAAAGCTGCTGGTTTAAGCTCCTCACTGCGGGTGTGACCCCAAGCTCTCAAACTACATCAGGCACCTCCATCTCCCAGAAGAATAGGAGCTGAGAATCGATGGGTCCTATGTAAACTGAGCAGCGTGATGTAAATTGAAAGGGTTAGTGATCTGTGGGAAACTTGATTCCCTTGTTACATTAGCACATTTGTGGTTCCAGATGCCATTCTCTGAGGACAGAAACGCACAATCAACTCAGACAGGTAAGTCTAATTGTATGAATGTCGCATGCGGCAAAGCTGAGGAGACTGGTTGGATGCATCAATCTCTTAATTGACTGTAGATCTAAAACTATTTGTCAGTTAATCATTTAATCAATTTTCAAAGAAACAACTTAAAGAAAACTTGATGATTTGTATTTTTTATATTCAAACCATCTGGCATAAAGAAAATATTACAGTGTAGTAACAAATATAATAGAAACAACAATAAAACTTAACATGGACATATTTCATCATCTGTATTTTACTGTTAATCTAACACAAAGTAGTGGTGACAGCATGTCCAAGTAGTTTTTTTTTTATCTTATTACATCTTTATGTAATACAGTTGGTGTACCCAGTGGGTTTGTAGAAGGACAGGGCTTTGAGGAAATGAGACGACAGTGCAGCCTATTCATCAACTCTCTGTCCAGATCAAAATCAGCATTAGACGGAAATCCCAGGGGCTATCCCACAGAAACCTTGGCTCTGTGGATAATGCCGACAAACGTAATGCCAAATCTCTGAGGATTTCTTTTCTAATCTTGGTGTGATCTCACACTCTCAGGGTCTAAAGGCAAAAACTGATTAGAGGAATGATTGCAATTCTTCTTGTAGAACATAGTAATTGTGAGCAAAGTGGACACTCGAAGAAGAGATTTATTATACTCTATATAATGATGAAAGCTTTGAGTACAGTTTGTTGAAACTGCAGTAAAGACTACAGCAATACATACATATAATGAGGATCATACAATATGTGACAAGGTAAAACTCAAGACCATTCACTTGTTAAAGATCCACAAATCATGGTACATAGTTTAAATTGGAAAGCCTAAACTTAGAACATAGATAAATGCATTAATTTACTTTTAATATAAGATCATTTGGCTTAAACCTCAAACTAGACTCAAATTGTTTAAAGGAGTTTAACTTAAAGATGGTGCAGGTGATAAATGAGAAAAGACATTTGACTATACTATAAATAGATGTCTCGAGAGGATCCAAAATGAGAGAGTGTGATTTTATTGGTCCATGGAGAAATGTCTTTTAACCTGCACCGCTTCGTACACCCTGCAGCCTCTCGTTAACATATCAGCCAGTACAGTGGTTGTTGGGCAGGGCACCAGCTGCACTCACAGCAGAGGAGGCAGATTAGTACTGGGAAGGAAAACAGCTGCAAATTAAAATGAATCCCTGACTGATTTCTTTCATAAAGGGAACCACAGTGACTGCCCCTTACACAGGCAATAAAGTGCTGTTTACTCAACCCAAAGTAAGATTTGATTCCTAACTCGAACTGAGTGTGGCGAGAGACTGGAGGTGAAGTCAGGTCAAGTACAGCGACGAGAGCATATTGAGAGCTCAAGAGAAGCAGCGAGAGACTGAATGTGTCTTTTAATCTGAGATCACAGAATTGTGAGACTATTGTTTTAATCATGATGATATCTGGCACAGTTAGATTGGACTCTAGTGTTTCATCTCTGTAATACTAAGAATGGCAACGGCATTAAACATATCTTTCTATAATTTAGAGTTTTTTTCCATTTGTAAATCAGCCACTGTCACCATCACTCCCATTTTGTACAGCTGGGAAACTTGGCCCTTGCAGACTGGAAATCAGCATCAGTCTGTTATAGTCGATTCTGGCTTCGTGCCACCTGCTAACGATCTGCAGCCATTTCTCATTACTACAGTATTATGATGGCGCAATTTAGTCTGGCCACAGGGAGCAAATAATTACACAACTACAGACACTAACCCATACATTATACTGTACACAACTGTTATTTAATATCTTTACATCTGCCAACTCTCTGTTAGGTTGTTTCCTCACACACTGTATTCATGTTGGTTTTCCTGACCTAGTGTGAGAATTTTTATCCTTCATCCATACCCTATGATCTGTTGCACATGCACTGGTTCATTCAAATCATCTAGTTGTTGAACTCTCCTGTGAGTGTAATCAAAAACCCTCTGTGTTTTTCTAGTGTATGGTTCATGATCACATGTCCCTCTGGTCCCTCAATCTCTGTTTCATGAGTTTTGTTTTTGTGAATGCCTTGCTGCATCTGTTATGCAAATACTGAAAAGTCTTATGTCACCATGGAAACGATCAGCTGAGCTGTACACCACTGCACTGCAGTCTCCCCATGAGAAGAGCTGTATACACTCACCGTGTTGCTGTGTACCAGTGCATGTGCATGCACATGTGGAGATGGGTACTGTATATGTTTATCTTTCTTCCGCTGCTGTCACATCCTTTCATCCTTCTGTATTCTGCATTGATGGCTCTAGTCCTTGTTTGATTTGTGTGTAAATTCTGGTTGAGTCAGTGATATGATCACACAGCTACCTGCCATTGTTTGCATTTGTCATGTGTTGTGACAAACAGCTGGACACGTCATTCTGTCTCATTATAATCTCTGTCCACTCTTATTGCAGCATGACTGAAAGTCACCATGGTCCCGATGTACACTGAAAAAAATAGTACGCTCCCATTTTGCCCTCATTGAAAAGCTCTATTACTGTCAGTTGTAGTGAGTGTTTTATTTTTGTAACTCACACCTCTAAGCTCATAACGAATGCTCATCCTTTAAAGGTTAGTTCCCTCTAAACTGTTCTTCTGCTAAATGTCACACTCTCACTCTCTTTTCTTGGTACAGTTGGAGGACAGAAAACATATGGTGCTTTTTATTTCTGTAGTGGAGCATTATTACACAACTTTGTTTAACATTTCATTGAGGTGTTTAAGAAAATAGGTCACTTCTAAAGTTTCTTTTCTGCCTGTTGCCTTAGGGTGCTTTAGTGCCTGTACATCTCAGCTGCATACATTATACACTATACTCAGCACTTCAAACATTATTTCTCTTGGTCTCTTTCTACATTATGTATTTCTGACTTCACTTTACCACTGAGGATGAGCTGGTACCTCTGAGGGTTAGTATAGCACCGTACCTCAGAAATGAGATGGGCAGAGAGACATTTAGTGATCTGACACTGATGTAAAATACATACTGTAGAGCCACACATATACACATATACACACGGAGATGTGATCTTTTATGGTCAGTCAGGAAGTTTCTGGGTCTGCCCTTCCTCCCCTCTTGAATCATTTAGGAGGAGACTCTTGTACACAGCAGTTGTTTTACTTCTACAGGATAAAAAATAGATGGTTTTATGTTATACTTTGTTAATACACAAGTGTGTTAATGAGTAGTAAGAATATTCTTCGGTTTGACTTGACGTGTGTAAAACTAACCTACAGTCTAACGTAATGTATGCATTCAACATGCAGGTCCCCACAGTAGGCCAAGTAATGTGATCTGTATGGTGGAATGTTTCACGTTTGTCACATTTGAATTTCATCATGGACAAATCTAGATGTGGAAACTGCATTTGAAAATTATTGCTGTGTCAGCTGGATGCTTAATACTCAGAAGATGCTGAGGCACAAGTGCTTTTAAAATAAGACCTTTTCAGTCTCTGTGTATTCTCAGAGACACAGTGACAGAAAAGAATAGGATTCAAAGGGGAACAGATTCTGCCAGGTATCCAGTAGTGCATCTATTTCTATAATTGCAACCTTGTGAATTTGTTGTCATGGCTACACTGAGTGGTGGGACTGCCTCACTGGGACCAGTTAAGATAATTTTAGTTTTGATGCATTTGCAGTTTCACAGGTACATACACACTAGAGCTTCTCTGCTGCAAATTGTCAAAGAAGCTCATGACATATGTTGTGTGGCTCACCACCACTTTCATCAGGAGGACTTGATAATAAGACATTGTGTAGATTGATATCTGCACAACAAATGTGAATATAGTCAGCAGACCGGAAACAGGAAAACAGCTAGCATGATTCTGTCCGGGGGTATCCACAGGTGTACCGGCACAAAAAAACTTAATGACTCAAAGGCTTAATAACTAACATGTAACACATCCTTTGCTTAATCTACAAAAAATGTCATTTACACACAAGAAGCTATATCACTATAATACTTGTTATACACTTTATAACACTTGTAGCCATTTTTTTTTTTCACTTACTACTGATCCATTTTAGGTATTTCCCCCCACATGATAGCCTTTGTGCTAAGCTAATCATCTCCAACTTCATGCCCAACCAAGCTGCAGTCAGAATATTTCTTCAATCCCAGTCTCAGTGTCTAAATTTAGCAGAGGGGAATAAAATGCACAGATGTTTCATTTAAGTCTTCTTTTCTGTGCAAACTCCTTTCTGTATTTGTAGGACAGCAGACAACAAAGCATCGCACTCAACCCAAAAAAACAAAAACAGAACTCAGATTCTCTTTTCTTACATATTAAGAAAATAAATGCAAATTCAAGTCCATTGCCTTCAAGACCATATAGAAAACCTGAAACTACAGGTTCATGTACCTTCTGCTTCAAGAGTTCAAATCCATTCATGTTTTTTACACACAGATTGAAAATGCACAAGCTTTATAAACAGTTGGATGGTAATCCACTTTTTGTTTGAGCTTGGTGTTTTTTCTTCTTACATTAAGGAACTCTCTCCTCCTTCACACTTAATGGACCCACAAGGGAGTGGTATTGACCTTCTCATCTAACTCTTGACAAGAAAGCAAATGTCTTTCCGAAAAACTATTCCTTTAAAATACTGTACCTTTTAATTTGATTACACATGACTATCTTATCCGTCTTGAACGTCATCAAATGCCCAGCACTGAAACTGTAGTGTAGAACTGATATGGCAACATGTAGGATTATGAGCAGTGACCAGACCTCTCCTGTTTCAGGTGGTGTTCACTGTAACGCCGGTCACTCAGTGCTGACACCCAATCATGTCACATGAACCCAGTGAGTGCTGGTCTTCATGGTAAACACCAAACAGGGTCACTGGAGACAGGAAAATTAATTAGTTCAATGTTAATTAGTGCTCCGCAGACATTTGATCAGTAAAGGCATCTAATCGGTCACTGAGTCCACTGGTGGGCTTGTATCAGACTACAGGTTTGTGATGAAACTATGTGGTGAGACTTTGCACTTTGTAGCCATGGAGATGGTGGGCCAGGAAGTAGCAGATGACAGAAAAAAGATATTCGTCTTCCTCTCATTAAAATGGAGTAATGTGTCCAGTGTAATGTTACTGGTTTCTCTGGAAGTGATATAATCATTCGCTTTCATTCATTGATCGCTTTCTCTGACTGAGGTCATGAACTTCTTTTTCTGCTGTAATCTCCTGTCCTGCGTTTACAACCTGGTCGTAATCTGCATTAAAGTGAGTAGTGTCTATGGCTACTGCTTCTCTTTAGGCCACCTGTCTGCTGATGTTCATTACTCCCTCTAATTACATTTAAGAACTAATTGACATATTAATTACAACACCTAATATCATTCTGCACTGCCACGTATTCTCTTGTGTAATGAACACACCACCACACTTATAATGCAAGATGTAAACGAAACAATTTTGTTATGCTGGCAAATGGTCTGTTTTCTCAGAGGTGGTGGTGATTCAGCTTGATATATTCTGTTCCTTTTTTTCCATTTTCTTGCCAACACTACTGCCAGTTTTAGAGTGAGCAAGTTCATAGCAACAAGAGACAGCTGGAGCTCCAGTCTGCAAAAACAAGTATCAAGAACAAAGCCAGATTTTGAGTACTTGTCATTTTCAGCTGGGTGTGACGTGTCTTCACTGAGGGAAGATGTGATTGTGCTATAAGCTATGAGTATTGCCAGTGTGCTGCCTTTCAGGCCCCCACAATACGCCTACCGCATATCCGAATTGTACATCTCAGAATCACACATGCCATACTTACTGTCCATTAGCAGTAATGCAGGCTGGCTGTTTTTTTCTCACAACCCTCTGGAAGAAAGCTTGCCTAGTCTACCTAGAGGGTTTCCGCAGCTGGCTTACACAGACAAACAGGCACATGCTGTGAAGAAGCCCTGTCTCTCTTCTGTGAGACAGGCAGGTCATTAAAGGTTGAGCTAATTTCACTTCATCTGAAGGTAGATAAACAGCCTTTCTGATAGGATGCAAACAAATTTACTTCATTGTAAATCACCCTTTTTCTTAAAAATGACTTACAATGTACAAAATGAAGGAAAATAGGATTCATATAACTTACTTTCAAATCAATAAGCTTACATATTGATGTTAAAGTGAGATGCATATATAGAGCATAAACATGAATGTATTTTATACTTTAATATACTGAAAATATACATTAATAACTTCTAAATTCTAGGTATTTCACAGTATTAGATCTGCATAAAATATATGGAACCAATTTCCTCTGCAGAAGGACTCTAACACCCATATTACATATAAACAAAAGTTTCACACACGGAGAAAATGTGACAGCAGCAGGATGCCAGATGATTTCTGGGGATCAGGGAGGAATTTATAGTTTGAAATCAATAGTGTTATATTATGAAGGTCAGGTGGCTCCATAAACCTCCATCCGCACTGCCACAGAGCAGCTCCTGTCTGGCATTTTATCACTTAATAATCCTGGATCAGTCTTTCATTTCATGCTTAAACTGATTTATATTCCTTATGAAATTACTCTGTTGGAGGGAGGGTGATATATGCCGCAGCTCGGTATATTACACAAGGGATAGATTTGCTCTTAAATTCACATTTGATATTGTACCACATGTAGGACAGAAACAGGTAGTAATCTCTGGGTTTGTATTCTTCAGTGTACATCTGATAACACAGATGTTTCAGAGTCAAGGTTTTCTATCCAGGTGAAAGGCCAATGGTGAAAGCACAGGTGTTTTATCATAGGGGACTAACACTGAGGGTAACACTGGTTTGTACATCATCCACAGAGGAACAATCTCTCATCATTCTCACTCTTATTTTGTCTTCATTTTTCACATTGTCACTTCTGTACTTTTCTCTCACCTTTTCTTTGTCACAAGTGCCAAAAAACGCATTCCATGCCCTCCAAAACCACTTGGACACCTGTCAGCCCCCCGGTGATGATGATGATGATGAGTACGGGACATGTTGTACATACCAAAAAGCACAGACTTTTACCAAAATTTATGTTACTTTCAGGAAAAAAAACTTGTCTATGAACCCCAGAGTTGGTGGCTCAATTCCTGGTTCTCCCCAACTCCTGGCTACATGTCGACATGTCCCTGGACAAGACTCTGAACCCTGAACTCTTTGTGCCTTAAAGGAATTAGAATCATTAAAGTTTAAACGGTTATTATTAATGTTAATGTTCATGTTCATTGACAATTACCAAAATCAAAGTTTGCAAATAACAACATTTGTGGATGTTGGATTCATAGACACACACAGAAAGAAAGACACATCCTGACCGACACACACTTAATATCCTGTGCCTCGTCATTTTAGCACCACCTTTACACTTCTGAAAGGACACATCCAGTACGTAGCCACCAGCTCAGTAATCCATCTCCCTGTCTCCACCTCAGCACACGGCACAGGATAGGCACAGGCTTTCTGCTGTAGGCTAAAAGGTGGGATAAAAAAGGCTTGTAGGCAAGGTGAAACAAGGTAGATGAGGTGGAGGACACATCTGTGTTGGACACATGAGGTCTTGTCAGTTTGAGAAATGTTTAATATGATTACATATCTGGTTTAGAAAGAGATGAAAAAGTCAGTCTGCGGTCACTTGTGCTTTTCAACCAGATTGTGATATAAAGTAATTAATGATTAAAACACGCCATGTGAATTTTAGAGTTTTTATATTTGGCTGTAATTTCTGTATACTAACAATCTAAAAAAAAATTAAATGCTTTACAAAACTAAAACTGAATCAAACTAAAATGAACAATGGCAAACCCACATTGGCAAAATAAGATAAAACAAAAAAATGTTGGCAGAAAAAATTATGAGCAGAGGATGATCTCAATCTGGTGCCTCCCGAGAGTTTGTGTCCTTCTGCTAACTCACTGAAAGCCATGCAAGACATAATTATTCCTACCATTTTCATGACTCAAATGTATTCAATTTGCCATAATTTCCAACAAGTAATTTCTATATTTTAAGTGTTAAAAGCCAGTTGTTGTTTTTTGTTTGTTTTTTTGTCTTACCTGATTAAACCCCTCAAAAAGCAGTAACCTGTAAAAAGGTTGTGTCATTACAAGCTCATAAAGTGCAGCCAAATATTGTCTGGTGGAGAAAAAACTTTCCAATGATAACAAATAGTCAGGTTGATTTCTGGGGAAATATTTGTAAAAAAAAGCATGACATGCACAAGACATTAAGAATATTTACATGTGACAGTGCTTCTCTAAATATCGGGGTTTCCTCAGGGAAGAGCTGGAAAAGCTCAAATACAAACACCTTATACTGACTATACAGACAGTATCTAATCAGTAATCCTGATCTGCGTCCACAAGTATTGTCTATATGAAAATCCTGATATTGTTCCTCTGCACTACAGTTCCCCAAAAAAGTGAGCACCACTGGGTGACATATTTCATGGACACTGTAGTTTATTTTGAGTCAGCCCACACACACCGTTGTGCTGCCGTAAATACTCACTGTAGCACCAAACTTGCCACTCGTGAATATTTACAGCAGTCCCCTAGAAATGTCGTGACGAGTCCTTGGTGTGTTGCATTAACTAAAAATGGAAATGGGGAAATGACTAAGCCTTTTTTTTTATTAAAAAAATTTTGAAAGATTTCTAGAAAAAAGTAGTTGACTTAAGAACCACAAGCAAAATAGGGAAGCTGGAAAGTACTGGAAGACAGACTACCATATAGTTGGTTTTGTAGCCTTTTTTTTTTTAGATTTGTTGACAATATAAAACTATAAAATACTACAAGCAATCTTAAAAGTACTTAAGAGGAAACAGAGGAGAATATTAGATGTTTAAATTGTAATTAGTTAATGTAAGCGCGCAGCAGATGAGAGCAGTTCTATGGTCCCTAAGTGGAACTTTCCAAGAAGATGATTGTAACCCTGGGGAGGAATTGTTTATAGCTGCAAAAGGCTTCTTCCATTTAGTCTGGTAAGGAAACATTTCTCCACTGTTTACTGGCAGCACTATGCCATCCATCTTTTCCACTGAAGCCTCTAATAAAAAACAAAAACAGAGACACTGTATCCCACAGAGGGAAGTACAGCAGAACCACACTCTCTGTAGGAGGAATGTCAGCTGTCAGTGCACCGGGCCGGAAAACATTTATTGGCAAATCACAGAAGAAGTACTACAATAAGAGGATTAGCAATGCCATCTTGCACTCAACACGTCCACAAAAAATAAAGTGAATGAGTCACTGTGTGACATAATCCCTCCATTGATTCAGCTCATGTGGTGAAGAGGGTAAATCCAGTTATGATGAGGACAGATCAGAAGTGAATCAACATTTCACACAGCATGACGCAAAGGAAAACCCTAAAAACTACAATACCACTTTGTTCATTGTGTTATTTGTTTTCACACTTAAACGTCACTCATATGCATTGTGTGTGTGTTATGTCTATTTTCACTCATCTCCTATATGACGCCAGTCTCTGTCTGACACTCCTTCCTTCTGTCATATATTTTCTGTGTGGCCTCTCCTTGCTTTTCTTTTTCTGTCTGTTCATTTCTGAGTGAAACCTGGCTACACACCAGGTTGAACAACTAATCCAGATGGCAATCCGTCTCTGAGGAACCTCCTTTTATATGCTTAAAGAAACTCTCCTTCCCTGTCCAGTCCTCCTTTGATCAAGCATGAAACAGGGC
Organism: Ctenopoma kingsleyae; assembly: GCA_032353495.1. Classification (NCBI taxonomy): domain Eukaryota; kingdom Metazoa; phylum Chordata; class Actinopteri; order Anabantiformes; family Anabantidae; genus Ctenopoma; species Ctenopoma kingsleyae. The sequence continues at coordinate 12,901,178 of JAUBNQ010000023.1, forward strand.
TAACCTTGTGTGGTGAAAGCAGTGTGAAAACTAGGCTACCTCTCTGCAGTCTGTCATGGACCAGTGAGTACCCACTCACACACACCTTTTCCGGGACAGGATAGCTTGCATTTCAGAAGGGTATCAAATATTCAGTCTCCTGCCTCCTGGCCCGTGGGGCAGGGAGGCTTGGGGCTAATTACTGAAATGTGAATGAATATGTATGTCTGTGTGTATTATGCATGTGTGTTTGCTATGATTAAGTGTGTGTCAGGGATGAGTAGAAGTAGCAGCAGCCTTGATCAAATTCATCACTGCTGTTTCCATTTATGCAAACAGGAAGTGAGGCGGGCTCTCCACATGACCTTAGTGCTCATCACTAAGAGCCAATGAGGTAATGCAGCACTAACCATAACCCCTTTTTATCAGTGCATCTGTGTCTTAATATCCCTGTTGTATGTTAAAATCAGAGGTGTGAAATAACTAATAACTAAATTAAAGGTTACTTCTACTTGTAGTAGAGTATTTGTCAGGGCATTTGAATATTGAGTTTGTGTACTTTATACATCTCTAATCAAAATATATTCACCTTAATACATTTATTCACACTGAGAATAAACACTATAATTGTCTGTTCTCTTCTTCACACTCTGCTCTGTCTGGCAGCTATAACAAGACATTCACAGAGAAATCATACATACAGGTGCATCATATCTCACTGAATAACCAATAAAACTCACACTATTCTGTTTCAAAGCTGGGACCCTTGCCTCATTCCCTCCTTTCTCCCTTTAGCTCCCCCTTCCTTGGAAAGGTGGAGGTGGTTATGCTTGGGTTGTTCTGCGCATGCAACACGCCCCTCTGTGGTTGAGTGTCAGTGCTGTCTTTTGTATTCAGCATGATTCATTAGGCACGCTCAGGCCTGGCCAGTGCATTGGCTAGATTAGTCTTGATCTGATGAGTGTGGTTTCTGGATGGCTCGTTTTAGAACTGAGACTCAGCCAAGGCCTTGGAGTTCCTGACTTGTTGCTGATGCTAAGGCTAAGCACATAAGCACATACTGTACATTTTCCTTTTCCAACAGTTTCTGAATTTGAGGTTTCCTATAACCTTTCTGACCTCTACATCCTGAAAAACACAGACAAAAGTAATGCATTTATACCTGTCTTAAAATTTCTTGTTAACATTAGTTGTTTTATTCTCTTGGGTGTGATTATTTGGTAGCAGGAAATCTACTCCTAAAGGGTAATTTTTGAGAGTTTTCATCCATCATTTGTGTCTGTTGGGATCCAGACCAGGACGCAAGCTATTTTAGGAAAAACACTCTTATAGAGTTAAATTTTTTTGTCTGTCCTTTAATTCACTCCCACAGCTAAAGTTAAAATGTCTTTCCTTGTCTTTCGCCTGCCCTCTCTTACCTCCCCCGCAGCAGGGTTGCTCCTCTTTTAGTCCCTCTCTGCTCAAAGGCCAAGGTAGGTGCACAAGCAGTCACCTGTCAAGATTAATTAAAGCTTATGGCTGCTGATTGGTACAAGGGAATAATCCTGCTTGCCACTGGTGCGGGGCACAGCCTCCGCAGTGACCTTGTGTTGGATTTCATACTGATTCTGGGACAGGAATAATAGGTGTGGCACACCTACACACCTACACACCTACAACTGTGCAGCCTTCTTAAGTTTCCAGCACTACGACCAGACCCTATTGTACTCAGCAGATTATATCATTAGTAGGTGATTCAATTCTCACCATGTATATTGTACTTTGTAAAGCAAGTAATCCATTGTGATTTTTGTAGCCTTGAGCACCAAAATTCAACCAGGCTGAATAGAAATGGAGATGGAGACAGTGACGTGTGGCGGTTGTATAAAAAATGTATCAGTACTACCACAATCTCTCTCTTTCATCTCTGTCTCTGTAAAACCCTGAAGAGAAGAAAAAAAACACGTGCCCCAGAGAGCACATTAGTTCTGACCCTATTTCTTTACAAATGCTGACATGACACTTTGGAGAAAATAGTCAGAAAGTTAAATGGGCCATGAACTAATATCGTCAGAAGATTACATCACTAGTTTGAATATTTCAGCCAGTTCTGAAACACAATTTAATGTCACCAATTTGACACACTGAAATGCTGGTTTTCCATCGGTTGGTTCCTCCTCTGTGTATTTCACTTGAGCATTTTAAGTTTCAGCCTGCTCTTCAGGGACAGTCAGCTATTAACTTTAGTTAACTGGTCATCCACTGTCAAGTTCACCCTTCACAGTATTCAAATGGAAAACAGCAACTACCTACTTAAATGTATGACCTCTGATGCTTGGTGTTTAAATGCTGCTTGGATCCACTTTTCTTGTTTCTTGTATTATAATATTAATTAATAAAGGTTTTAAAATAAACAACTACTTGTCCAAAGTCATAAAAAGGACCTTCACACAAACGATGGTTTCAGAGTTACTGCAGATTCTTTTAATCTTTTAGTCTTTTAATCATTTCAGTTTCACAGCCATCATCAGTGAAGTGATGTTTTGATGATCAAACATTTGCTGCTTGTTTCACAATGATTAAAAGACTGGATTCAATATGCAATCAGTCTGAAATCATCCATATTTTGTTAGTATGCATACTGTACACTGAGCACAGTATCTGTTAATCTGCAATTGACCAACACACTTTAAAACTTAAAAAGTGAACAGTTTTTGAAAGCGATCATCAAGAGAACTTTATAAACCACAGATTACCAAACAAAAGTCAACATCAGTGCCAGTGAACCTGTGAAGCCGTACATAGTCATAGCAGTGACTTGTTAGCATGCTAACATTTGTTAATTAGCACTTGAGATGAAATACATCTGAGACTGGTCATGAACCAAAGTACTGGACAAATTGATGTTTTCCATGGTTCAATGGTTGGGCCATTTCACCCACTTTCACATTCAAACTTATGTGGAGCTACAGGAGAAGTCAGACATTATTGTGTATTCTTTATCATTTTTAATGTTTTTTTTCTTACTGTGTTTTCCAGATCCTGGCAATCATCTCCATCCTCTTCATTGTGTTGTCCACTATTGCCTTGTCTCTGAACACCCTTCCAGAGCTGCAGGACACAGATGAGTTTGGTCAAGCCACTGACAACCCTCAACTGGCCCATGTGGAAGCTGTGTGTATTGCCTGGTTTACCATGGAGTACCTCCTCCGTTTTATGTCCTCCCCCAGCAAGTGGAAGTTCTTTAAGGGCCCTTTAAATATTATCGACCTGCTGGCCATCCTGCCCTACTACGTCACCATCTTCCTGACAGAATCCAACAAGAGTGTGCTGCAATTTCAGAACGTGCGTCGTGTGGTTCAGATTTTCAGAATCATGAGGATCCTGCGGATTCTGAAATTGGCACGTCACTCCACAGGTCTTCAGTCTCTCGGCTTTACTCTTAGGAGGAGCTATAATGAGCTGGGCCTGCTCATTCTTTTCTTGGCCATGGGCATCATGATATTCTCCAGTCTGGTGTTCTTCGCAGAAAAAGATGAAGAGGACACCAAGTTCAAAAGCATCCCAGCTTCCTTCTGGTGGGCTACCATTACTATGACCACAGTAGGCTATGGAGATATCTACCCAAAAACTCTACTGGGAAAGATAGTGGGGGGTTTGTGCTGCATTGCAGGAGTACTAGTGATAGCCCTGCCTATACCCATCATTGTAAATAACTTCTCTGAGTTCTACAAGGAGCAAAAGAGGCAGGAGAAAGCCATTAAAAGGAGGGAGGCCCTGGAGCGAGCTAAGAGAAATGGTAGCATTATCTCTATGAACATTAAAGATACATTTGGCCGCAGTGTGGAGCTCATGGATGTAACAGTGGAAAAAGCTGATGAAAAGAAGGACAAAGTACATGATAATCACGTGTCTCCTAATCAGCAGAAAGGGACACCCAAACCCAAGTCACAAATCAACCAGAGCAGCCCCACCAAGGCCCTTGAATCAAGCTACCAAGAGCAGGCCAAGCCCTCTAGCAGCCCTCAGCACCTCAGCGCTCAGAAGCTGGAGGAGATGTACAACAAGATGGCCAAGACACAGTCACAACCCAACCTCAACAGCAGGGAAAAAGGGATGCTGTCCAAATCAGTTAGACAGAGAGCTGAGTTTGAGATGGGAAGCATCCCAGCTGAAGCTATCTCAAGCACAGCAGAGGCAGTGACAGATATGAGGAGCATGTCAAGCATTGACAGCTTCATCAGCTGTGCCACTGACTTTACTGAGAGCGCTCGCTTTTCTCACAGCCCTGTCAGCAACATGCCAGGGCGGGTCAGCACTAACCCCAGTCTGGAGCCCACCTTGGAGAATGAGCATGAAGGATCCCAGGGCACCACCCCGACCCTGACAGGTCGAGGCACCAAGGCCAGCCCATATTCTGACAGCCCAAGGGACGTGCGCTTTAACAACCCACTCAAAAGTCGCTCTCTCAAGGTCAACTTCAAAGGCGATCAGAATTCAGGAACAGGTGCCCTCTCAGACAGCTTGTCAGTCCAGAGTCCTGAGGTGTCCGTCTACACAACTGCCAGCAGTAGGACACCCAGCAAGAGCCCTGAGAATCTACTGCCCAGCATCTTCACTTTTCACGATGCATCCATCAATAAGTTCATTGATGCTGACACAGATGATGAGGAGCACCTCCATGATGGTTCAGGCACCAGTCCATCCCAAAGACTCCTGGAAAAAGCCAGTCCTAAGTTTGGCCATCACTCCAGCTTCCAGCAGGGGTCCAACCACATGGAAGGCTTTCAAAGGAAGCTGGGTAACAGCACACTGCTGTTAGATGGGCAGGAGAACCACGTGGCTCAGGAACTACAGCCACTGCAGGGAGAGAGCAGTCAATCAAATGCTTAAGTGCAATAAACGATGTAGGAAAGCAACAGCTGTGGAGTGTTGGGGAGAAAAAAAAAGCACAATAAACTTCCCAAAACAATGAAAGCACTGAAAACATTTGCAGGGACATTTAAAGACTTTGAATATAAAATACTTCTTATCCCACGAGTAAAGTAAAACTGTCTGCCCTCTCAGACTTTTTCCTAACAAGGAGGGAGGCTAGGAGGTTTTTTAATTACAAGGAATGCCCATCTGACCATTTTTACTAATTATACATTTGTTTTAGCCCTGATTATAACCTTATCATTAAAGTTAGTTGTATGAGTACAGAAAATAATTTTATGAGGAAAAACATATTTTTTTTCACATGCCCAGATAAAGCCACTACCAAAGGCTGTCCAATCAGTAGCAAACCACAGAGGGTATTTAAATACGGCACCGCAAACTGGGAAACATTCAGCTAAGATAACTTCAACTATATCAGTTGTAGTGAAAAGCACGGGCACAGAGTTTTTTAAAAGTTGTGATTATACAGTGTATAACTATGGCATTACAAACACGTTGGGAAAATGTAGAGTTTGCTTCCTTTAATTTTCTTAATCCAAACTGGCCTTAGTTTATGTTGTCTCTCATGTTTCTGTTTGTATGAGTAAGAGAGAAAGACAGGCACACAGACAGCACATAAAAGTGTGTCCAGTAATTATATTTCAGTATATTTATTCTTATATAATACTCTTGGTCTCTTGTCTTAAGTGTGACATTAAGGAGAATCAGATGGTTCAGTGAGTTGTTCATGTCTTGCTCGTATTTTTTTACTGCACAGAATACATTTAAACAATTCAGAGAGACACTGTGAGGCTGCATCCATTGATCTCCTTCTTTTTTCCATTGTGCCCAACTGCTGGCAAGAGAGAGCACTTTGACAGGATTATTATTTTGTTTGTTTACTTAATTTGTTTGTTTCTAAATGTCTGTGTGTGTCCCTCAGATTGACATAATCAGAGTTCATTTTGACTCTGGAAGAAATGTAAAAGTGTTATTTCAAAACTTTCCTAAACATGTTTCAGAGCACTGGTCATTCCTAATGTAGCTGATAAACTTAACATATGAGCATCACTATAGCTGGAAAAAGAGCGCTGAAAATCACAATTAAATGTTGAACTTTCAGTTTTGTTGGAGTGTGAATGTTCATGTATAACTATTACAATATTACAAAAATACACATTTATTGTACAAGAATTTAAATAATTTATATTTTTAAGATATTTTCTAAAAGAATGGACAAAGTATATTGTGCTAATATGATAGTTTTGCATTTCAGTACACATACACAGTATGTACTGGATTATTTTGATGGAGTTGCATTTATTATTGGACAATATACAATAATAGACACATATTGTTTGCTATAATGTCTCCCTGTAAATGTCTGTCCCTATATCCTTTGTGCAATGTGAAGAACCAAAGAACTGTTCTTTCTGGAAACTCATATAGATTATACAAGTTTTACTGTTTTATCTTAAAATGTTAGAAATGTAATCATTCTTTTTCTACACACCTGACTCTGACATATTTCAGGGAGCCATACTTGCTCATTTAGAACAGAAACAGACAAGCTACACAATGCACACATGTGAGGACTGGCTTTTGAAAGCTGTTGTTGAGGATCAAAACATAGAAGAAAGATGGAAAGTGGAGAGGGAGCACAGTACTTTATTTTACATCCAATTTTGGAAGATAATTTGATTATTTACACACTGTGGATCTTGGCAAATGGTTCATTTCCACAAATCCAAAATATTATGCTCATGAGTTTACATGACATCTCTTACAAACACAACGCCACCTTGTAGGTATGTACCACTCAACACTCAGACACACAGCAACATGGAGGTACATTGTGTGTCACTTTAGTTCAACCAAATACCCTGCATCTTGCTTTTATGTATGCACCTGACTTTGAACGTATGATCAGTCTGGGTGTTGATTATCTGGTGCTCTCGTGCTAATGCATTGTTACATTAATCAAAGAAGCTGGTTTATCATACAAGCATGCATGAAACTTTAAACTTAAAGTAGAAGTATTTACTCTGTATAGTTGTTTGCAATCAATAAGTTAGATATTTCTGTGCCTTTGCTTTTAAGAAATGCCTGTCCCGCATACTGAAACTGTGCACTGTCTAATGGAGAAATAACAATTAAACAAACTATATAACAAGTAAACACATAGGGAGCTCATTTATTATAGTCAGACTCACACATTAGTTATCCACAGCCCTCTCGCTAATGTATTTCTTGTGCAGTTATGGTTAAATACACTGTATATTTACATGAAAAAGGCCCAATCCACAAAAACAAACAGGTGCAGACTCACTCAGTAGAGTGAACAACCACTGTTTCCATGGTGATGGTTGAGACTGGATGGCTCACATTTCACACAAGCATGGAGCCTAATTTGCAGAGATTGAGTTCTTAAACACTTCTTAAAGACTGCAAATACTCGCTGTGTTTACATTATTTTAATGCATTCATTTCTTCACCTCAGTTGTTCACTCCTCACCTGTGGCTTCCACCTGCTGAAGCTTGAGTAATTAAAGAAATGGTGTAAACAGAAAACTAGATTTGGAGCTTCTAGGTCATCATCCCTTTATTGTATCTGTTTCCTTTTATAGATAAATGCACACATTGCAGCAATTAACAAATGACTCCTCACTTGCAAATTGAAGAGTAAGCCTGAGCACATGTGCATCAGAAACTAAGGTGCTGTTGATGTGATGTGTATGTTTACTTCAGCTACTTACTCCTGTGGAGGGAGGGAGTGTGAAATGTGAATGGAATAGGAGCCAGCAGTGTGTGACAGACAGAGTAGTGCTGCAGAGCTGTCAGCCTGATTACAACTGACATCCCTAATGGTGGCTGTAGCACTTTGCTGTTTCACCTCACGTCCAACTTCAACCCAAATTGCTCCACACCACAGACAAGATGGTCCTTCAAAACATCGTTTGTGAAATCTCTCAGCTCTTTTTTGCCCTTTTGAGAGGGTGAAGTGTTTCTCAGGCAAGACTACCGCCATGATAATCTCTCAATTAAATTAATTCACCCAGTGTGATTAGGAACACAATAATCCTTCTCATTTCAAGGACCAGCTTTTTGCAGAATGACAGTGCAAAAATGGCAGCTGGTTTGAGGGATCCTTTTGAGGATGTGTTCATTTGTGTGATTCTATAAATAACAGTCTGGGCATGCAAAGGGAGGGACTGGGCCAGCAGGAAAGGCTCAGTTACAGCTATGTCTTTGGTCAAATAGTGTCCTGAAGTCCTGAAGAACAAACTTTGAAACAAGAGTCTGGGAAAAGGGGGTCTATTGAGGCTTACAGGAAATGATTCAATGGTTTGTGGGATTTGTTGTAGCCCAGCTCTTCACGCTGCATGGCGATGAGGTAAAAATGCCGTGTTACACAGTGAAGAGTGAAGATTCATTAACATTCATCACACAACAGTCAGACATGCAGTAAATACTGAGAATTCTTTGGAACAGAGCCTCTCATTATAGTGGACTTACTTCTAAACAAGCCATAGTCTACTGAAGGGGTTACAGCTCTTTTATCTGTTGGATGAATGTTAACAATGTCTTTATTACTATGTTTTTTCTTTTCTTCTGAACTGCACTTTATGTTTCTGAATTAAATCTTAGTGACAATGCAAAGTAAACTGTCAATAAAACAAGTTGCGTACTGTTTCAAATACAAATTCCAAAAGCACAAGTTATAAGTAAATTTTCTTTAAGTACAATATGCCACACAACAGGTTCAATACAAACACGTAATTTAATTTTCAGACTTCGTCCCCCTTCTTCAGGGAATTAATCACTTCTGTTCAGCTCATGTGGTTCTGTTTGTTGTCCTTACTGTGTCTGGGGAAATATCTGTTTTGTAAAGTTTCAGACTTTGTACCAGTTGGCTTTGTAGAATATTGTCTTTGTGGTTTCCTGTTGTTCAACGCATGTAGTGCTATTAAAACCTTTGTCACACAGAATTTGTAAATATCATCTAAGAAGCTATAGGAAAATGTCTATGATGAGCAATTTTGAAGCAATTTTCTCCTTTTACTGACTGATGCTTAATAAAAGACATTAATCCAGTGTGGGCCCCATGAGTTTCACTTTATCAACAGTTTTTAACCAAACCACTGAATATTTGACAAAAGGAAAATGACACATGAGTAAACAGGTGAGACTGTGCAATGACTAAGCCTGTGTTTTATAGATTGAGACTGCATAATTTAGACAACAGCACCCTCCGGTGTTAAATTCTGCATATAATTTCTTTTTCATTTTACACATTGGATGACATTCACTGTATTGACTGAGCAAAATACAAGAGTAAAACAAGGTATTCAGTTTGTCGTTTGGATTAAAAGTCGAGCCAAATAAATCAACTTAAATGTAGTTCATAAGATTGAAGACAGAGGTTCAGAAACTAAAAACAAATGATGCTTCAACAGGGTGACCTGCAAAATCAAAATGAGAAACAATTTCATAGTATCACTAGTATCACATAGTATAGACTCAACAAAATATCCACAAATACACTTTAAAATTTATTTATTGTATCATTATCTCTTCTAAGAAAACAAAGACAATTTTTAGGTATAAATGAGAAAAAAAGGTTCCCCAGAA
>JAUBNQ010000023.1:12926639-12953747 GCA_032353495.1 Ctenopoma kingsleyae
ATTACATTATATTACATTTTAATGCTGATATCAGCCGATAATATCGGTAGGCCGATAATATCGGACATCCCTAATTAGTACATAAAAATAATTTGAGTCCAATTAAATTTATACACATAGCAGAAAAAATGGCCAGATGTCAATGGTGTATTTTGATTAAGCGACATACAGCCATCCACTTTTTATGCAGATTTAATTACTGGTCATCAATGTGCAAAATTAACCTGAGAGGGCTTGGTCCCACTTGCTAATGGTTGAGGATTCTGCAGAAAGACCCTCAATGTATCTGAGATATGCCTCAGAATGGAGCAGCCGCTGAGACTTGGCTGGTGGGGACACAAACACTGGGGTGGAGGGCTGCTGGAGTGCAGGTTGCCCCATCTGGCCTTGTCCTGGATATGGTGGTGGAGCTTGCTGCCCTGGGCCCATCAAACCCATCTGATGAAAAGATTAGAACTCTTATTATTTCTCTGATTCAGACTGGTCGTATATAGCCTGTTGATTAGTGTTTTAAGCCCAAGGTTTGTATTCTAAGCCAACTTTTCCATCCTTGATTAAACTACAAAAGACTGAAATAGCACTGGATTTTCACTCATTTCTAACAACTGATGTGAACATGACCTAACCTGTCACAATCCTTGACATTATCCAGACTCAAGCACTTCCCAAACCAAACTGCAGATGGATCATGATAGTAACATGTATCTTACTTTCTGACACAGGCTCATATCTTAAAAAAAGGCTTATCTTATCTTATATTACCTGGGATCCATGAATGTTTCCTGCTCCAGATCCACCTCCCATGCCAATGACACCTTAGAAAATATTCAAAATCAAGACACTATTGCAAAGTGAAGCAGGCCACATGGTAGTAGTTTATATTACGAATACTACACTGAATACCAAAACAAACCAGTATATAATTTTAATCCACTCTTAGGAATGACAGTTATGAATGTATTACTCAGATTTTTTTTTTCTTGAAATATTTTATTCTTCAGTGAGCAGGACAAATAAGCAAGCCCCAGTTGAGGATGTATGCTCTCAAGTGACTAGTCAATTTAAAGGATAAGGTCAGTGATTTTCTATATTTTTGTAATTGTTAAGGAAGAGACTAAAACCAGTGAGTTTTGTCTACTAACCCTAAATCAAAAACATGACTTAGCTTATTTGTCTGCACCATAAGCCCCCAGATTCACAGATCTTACAGTTAACAGACACAATTCACTGCTGGTTTTAGTATATATACATATACTGTATGTGGACATTGTTAACAATAACAAAAATGAAAAAGATTACCAGCCTCATCCTTTATACCTTAGCCTATTGGTACAGGTATCCCCTCCAGCAAGTCAGATTGGTAGACAGGAAGCAACTGCGTGACAGGTGGTGTGGCTATGACAGCACTCTTACCAAAGAATGGCATTCCAGGGAACCCAGGCATAACAGGCAGGAGATGTTGGGGAAAGACAGGCACCCCTATGTGATGTGATGGTATGCCAGGGATACTAACCATGCCTTCAACATGGCACTGAGGGGGCATCATAGCTGGCCTATATGCACCCATCACACCTTCTTAAGAAGGGACAGTAATAACACAAAACAGTAACATGCATCAGTCAAACATGCACTATTTCACTACCAAGCGTGCATTAATGTTAATACAAAGAGTATAATGAAGATGGATGCAAATACAAGATGTAAAAATGAAAAATGCATAATGAAAGCAATTTGGTGCACATGCACTAATTTTAAGTAGTTTAGAGCACTGTCCCTTAAAAGGGTTACAGAAACCTTTTCTCTTTTCTTTCTTCTTCATTCAAATGCAGACCACGTGTATGGGCCATAGTAAGATTGTCAAACACGTGGAGTCCACCATGATGGGAGCATTAAAGCATAAAGGGTGTTGTATACCACTCAAGGTTCGGGTTTATAAGTTAAGTGAAATGCTGTTAGTAGCGATGCACCGATCAACCGTCTAGAGATTGGAATGGTTTTAAACTTGATCGACCATGACCAGCGATCGACTGATCAGTTGGAGATTACCGATTCTGGGTCAAACACATTCACATTGCGCACCAGAGAACAGTGACGTGGTGAGAATCTCCTCTCCTCAATGTATATACTGTGAAAGAAGAAAACGCAAAGCTTGCAATTTGTAAAACCTATAAGGCAAAAATAAGCCGTGGCAGAACTGCCAAGAAAACACTGAGTGTCTTGTTATCTTCTTCTGTTTCTATTACCATAAGGAAAAGTACAAATACTGTACTTTATTTTTACTTGGAGGTTTGTCCAGTAACCTGGAGCACTTTTGGGGATTTGTTTAAATGCAAGTAAAAGAAAAATGGAAAATGTAAAGTTATTTAATAGTCAAAATTTTTATTACAATTAAATTATAAGTAATGTCGCAAAAAATGTTTGTGTATGCTGTCAGTTAAGTGTTGGGAAGAAAGGAAATGGGAATCAGTCAAATCCCGAATTGGCAGGTCAGATTATTAGAAAAATCTTAAATTTGAAGAAAATTGCGATCGGTGCATCTCTAGCAGTTAGAGGTAACAAAAAATTAAATCATAATCATGCTGACATGGGTGTGATTAGGAAACTAAAAAATGTGAATAAATCTAGCAGTTCAGCTTCTTTTTCCAGCCTTCTAGAGTACACTGGGGCTCCATCTGCATCTATGAGGGGTTACCTGACACAGGCGTCATGCTGGGATTAAGCATTCCCATGGGGGTTGGAGGAGGCACTAAGCCCATCAGTGCCCCTACTGGGGTACCTGCTCTAGGGGATGTCTGGTGATGGGCCCTCTCACGCTCCTGTTGCTCTGCCACTTTGGCTGCTCGTTCTACAACACAATAGAGAAATGTATATATTATATATATATTTAAACTTTGTACTTTTTACAAAATCATAATCATAATTCTAAATGCTCAGTCTGCCAAAAGTTTTAAAAAGTTTATTCTCACCTTCATATTCTACTTTTCGGGAACTCTCCAGGTTCCTCCACTCTGTACCAACAAGACGGCTCAGCTCCCCAAAGGAGAAATCTGGATGCTGGGCTTTGATGACTGCTCGCATCTCACTGCTGAACAGAATGTAACCACTCATGTTGATCTTCCGCTTTGAAGCCTCTTTTTTTGACAGGCTCTTTATGGATTTTGGTGTTGACTGTAACCAAACACAGAAACCCATTGACAAAACACTAACAGATACATATTGACTTGTAGTTTGAAGCATAGTTTTACATTTGGTATAACATACAGTATTTCCACCCTGACCTGTGGAGGAGTGTAAGGCATGATATCCATGTCACTAGACATGGAAGACTGCATCTGAGGAAGAGACTGATCCCCTAGTTCGCCATCATCATCGCCAAGATCCTCTAGCTCCTCATCTGTCATGTCAGCAAACTTAGCTTCCAATTCCTCAATTTTTTTGTTCAGCAGAGGGGACGGCTCCTTCTGGGGCACTATGAGTTTTCTGTATGATACAAAATAAACTGTTCAGTTTATCCACTTTTTCCAAATAAATCTTTCATTTAGGAATAATTGACTGCCATAATTTAAGTGCTTCTTATATTAAACTGGAAATAGGCACAGGTGATCATGGAGAAACAAGCTATTATAACCAGCCAACATTAGAAGATAAAATGTCTCTCCCTTTTTTACTGTATAAGGTAGTTCTGGCCATCAAGTTCCATTGCTCAAATAGTTGGTACAAGTACATAGTTCTTTTACAGAATAGCTTGTCATTTCTTTCCACCTGCCAATAGTGACACACATTTATTCTATGGGCTGCTTACCTAAAATAGTAGATTTCATCTTCCACAACTTTCGCAGAGAGTGAAAAGCGTTTAAGACCTTTGAACTTTTTCATCTGTTTCTCACTCTCGATGTAGCGACTCTCACAGAGCAGAACATTCTCTTCAGGCACTTCAGTCGGCCGGCATGACAGATAGTCTTTGAACGAGGACACTATGCACTTTCCTATAAAACAAAATACTGATCCAATGATTGCAATTAAAGATTCAATTAAATCTATGTAACTCTAACATAATATATTAAATAGTACTTTGTGAACATCAGTTACTGGTATTCAGTTTTACCCAATGTGCTTTATGTAGAAGATATTCAAGGTATCTTGGCGGGGCAAGTTCTCAGGTCTTCCCAGCCAAACCTACCTTACAACACCCACTTGGGATCTGCATTAACAGTCACAACGTCTACTAGAAATCTGGGGGTCATCACTGACAACCAGCTAAGGTTTGCTGACCACATCTCTGTCTCCCATGCATGCATATTTGCCCTTTATAACATAAACTCACTTGTCTTGTGAGTTGTCTTGTCTTGACTAGGACACATCAGACCACTGTTCATATCTCTGCACTGGCTTTCACTGCCTCCATCAGGTTCAAAGCTTTGACACTGAAATGTTCTCCAGCTGAGTGGTCCCACAATAGTGGAACAAGCTCCCTAACTCTGCAAATTCAGCAGACTAACTCCCAATATTCAAAAACGAATCTGAAGATGGAACTTCCCATAATCTAAACTCCGGCTTAGCTTTTTTGTTTGCTTTGTACCTTACTAATCGCTTTGGATAAAAGCATCTGCCAAATTACTAAATATAAATGTACCTATGATGCAGGTCATGGGGCAAGTCTCTTCCAGGTTGCTAAGGAACACTTCTTTCTTGTAGAACATCTTTGTGGGCTCATGCTCTGTTTCTTCTGGATGAATGAAGATAGGACCAAAGAAGTAGCCTGCTCCGTCTCGCATCCACATTTTCTCAATCCTGTTCAATATAGTAAGAATAGGAAGCCGCATTCGATAACCTCTGCATATTTAAAGTAAATGACCAACACATGCAACTGCTCAACTACCGTAGTTTCCAGCCATACCACAATAAAAGAAAATCCTTGACTGATGGGAAGGGGGTGTCCATTTGAAAAAAAAAAAGAAAACACTGAGACCTTTTGCATTAAATTGTATGTAATTAAGAAAATGCTAATTAACTATAATTATAATCAAATACATTGTAAGTATGTACTGTAAAACATCCAAAAGTATTAACTCTACCTGCCCACTCTGTGACGAACTAGTCCATGAGAACCAATGTAGACACAGTCTCCAACTTTGAGCCACAAGTTGTTGTAGCAGAGTTGCTCATAGTACTGACACCCTGGTTCCCCATTGGTCATATCCATTGGAACATCTTCTCTCTCCTGTAGACAGAAATTAGTTTCTTAACAGTAGTCTGCCGTTTATATATATGTATTCATTTCTTTTCTTATGAAAATAAACACCTAGCCATTACCTTGTCTACATTACCATCTGTCAGTTTACTTTCATCAGGAATCTCTGCTGATTTTTCCTCTTGTTTAGGGGCAAACATGGATGCCACACGGACCACAGGTAGGGGTACCTCTCTGGGTACAAACCGGACTGAGCTGAGGGGCATGGTCCACATCTTGATCTTCTTAAAAGACTTAGACTTGGCAGAGTAACGTGATTCACAGACATAGACGTCCTCCGGTCTGAAGCCTTCCGGGTGAAGTTTGAAGTACTCCTTAGGTGCCACATACCATAAACATGTAGTCAATACTCGTAATAATCGTAGTAATCATTCCAAGCTGCTCTGGCTAAACAACAGAAATGAAAAACTTAGCATTTACCTTCACAAACATGACAACACATTTGCCCATAATCTTGCTGACAGGAGCTTTGTTGTAATAGTCACTCTTGAAGACTTCCTTCTCCAAGAATTTTCTTGTGGCAAGATGAAATGTTTCATTTGGCCTGTAGAACCAGCAGCCATACAGCCATTTTTCACCTGCATTTGTTAGAGGTGGGAAAAACTGACTTGATCTAGCCTGAATAGAAATGATGCATTACTGAACTAGAAAACTAAGTAAATATAATGTGTTAGAAAATCCCACTTAGATTAGATTTTCATATAAAACCATTATTTTCGTGTGCTAAGGAACTGACCAGTGTCATCTTGCCAAAGACGTTCAATGTAGATAATATGGGGCTGGAGGTTGGGCTCTGCAGGTTCCACATATACATAGTCTCCAACATGGTACATACTGTCTTTGAAGCTGCAGTCCTGACTGTATGTGCGCTGCAGGCTAGATTGCCATGATCCTCCAATAGAGTCTTCCCTCTTCTCAGCTTCTGGTAAGTCACAACATACTAGGTAATGAGACAATGTATAAAATAACTAAGCACTGTAATCTTTAACAAATATTTAACAGTATACCCTGTTTCTCCTCTTCCCTCTTGATTTTGTCCTCCTCAAACTCCTTTGGAAGCTTCTCTTTCTTCTCCTTTTCCACATCACTATGCAGATGTTTAGAGGTATAGCTGAGAGCTGGAGACATCAAGATTTCGCCATTCTTACACAGCTCATCTCTGATCCGGATAAAGAACTGCTGAAGCTCTACAGCATCCTCAAAGATCTCAGAGTCGGTCCTGTAAGGAACAAAAGGCATAACACTAACTTTTAGCTTTCTTTTAATATAATCATCCTACATTATCAATGCAGAAGCTGATTCAGTGATTAATTTGGTTTTGTACATGATGACCAACAGCACCTGTTCAATCGTCTGGCCTTTTCCAACACTTCAAACATGTGGTCCTGAAATACATCCAACCTCTTATAATGCCCTCGTTCTACATTAGCCCTGATAATCTCAAAATTGAGCGGTAGCTTCTCAGGATTTGCAGGATCTGCCGCAGGAATCTCAGCAAGTGAATCACTGTAGCAACGGCCCTCATCATCTTGGTGGCCGAGCACAGAAACAAAAAGGCTGCAGATAAGTTCCTGGATGAGGCGGGGCACATCAGGCACATGTGCATCCTCTCCTCCCTCCAGGTCACGTCTTGTCTCTAACAACACCCTATGGAGTACCAGAGCGTCACGGTAAATCAGAGACTCAGGTTCATTGTAAGTGCAGGCATTGTTGAACATGAGCACCAGGTCCTCCACCAGTGCATCCACATCCTGGTACTTATTAGCCAGCATGTGACTCTTGATCTTCTCCATATCCACAGGTTTCTTGATGGCAATGTAATAATCAGGCAGCTCAGCACGAGACGGCAGTCGTAAGAAGATTGTGCTGAGACGACGACCTCGCTTGTCTGTGTAGTTCTTGACAGACTCAAAAAGTTCATTCAGCTTCTGTTGGAGCGGTGTTAGATACTTGGACTTCTTCAGAGAAATACTGTTCTTTCCTACAATAAAATAAAGAGTATGTGTTACTAGCGAATATTTTTACACTTCGTCATAGGTAACAAACTCACACATTTGCTTGGATTTGATTCAGTCAAATGAAGTAAACCTGGCTGACTGAGACATACTGATTTTCAACTTTGGGGACATCATGTCATCATCATCAGTCGCTGGCCCAAGATCTTTGCGTTTGTCTTTCATAATCTTCTCCAGGATGTCAGCATCATTGTAAACCTTTCAAAGAGCAGAGAGGCTCATCATGAAGACATTTCTGTAGAGACTTTCTCTCAAGTTAAACTTTACTTGTAACTGATTAGAACCTACAGTATTTCAATATTTACGTCTCCATTCTCAGTTTTTCTAATCCACTCAAAATTATTAAGGATTGAGAAATTATAATACTTAAAATAGCATTAATGAAATGTGAAGTATCTTACCTGGGACCCTTCCTCATTGTAGTGTCGAGCATTTCGGAACATCAACTTCATATCTTCTACCATTGAATCTTCAGTCATGTATTTGTCTGAGCGGATGTTGTGTTCAATGGTGCGGAGGTCCATTGGTTCCAGGATAACTTTGTAGTAATCGGGGTAGTCTTTCTTTGAAGGCTTGACCATGAAGAGGTCACACAGTCGCCTACCAGTGCCAGCGTCTCGGGCTTCAGTCACAGCAGCTAAGAGAGTTTTCATTCGGTTTTTCTTTGTATTCTTTTTGTGACTGGAAACAAAATGCAAGTCAAATGTCACAATTCCTCCACATAAAAAAGCAAGAAACTACAGAGAGTTGAGCAAGTAAAATGTGACAAAGTACACCTTTTTCTTTTTGTACTACTGGTGTCAGATGTGGCAGAAGAGAGCATGCTGTCACCATCATCATCATCTCTCTGTAAAAGCTCCTTTCTCTTCATCTGAACAGATAACAGGTGATTTTTAACTCAAACTTTTACAGTGCTTCTTAAAAATACCACAAATTGGACAAAAATTAAAAAACACTGCTAGTTCTAATCTTAGGATCTTATGAACCCACACAAAGCAAAATGTTTCAGGCAAGTGTATGAAGTAGTTTAACACAGAGGCAAAAATGGAAGTTGGGACTGACCTGCTGAATGTGCTGGAGTTTGAGCGCACGCTTGTAGATGGAGGAGTGAGGAACATTGTAGCGTTTGGCATTTTCAAACATCAGTGTCAGATCAGAGTCAATATGCTCAACGCTTTCATATTCATTGTTCTTCATCTTGTTCCTGTGGGAAATTATGGGCTCTCACATTTGGAAAGGAGGGCACAGAAATTCTGTACTGTAAAGTGAGTGTGTGTGATGCCGTGGGAGTAGAAAATAAAAAGAGAGAATGTTTGTGAAACAAAATAAAACAAATTAAAAGAGGAATACATGGACAAATTCAAATGACAATGCCACAAACCCTTTCCACTACAGTAAATACCAATTTTTACTAATATTTTTACCATCTGGGTATAGCTCTGGAGACATTTACCATTTAATTCATTTTGTATGTAATAAAGCTAAAAATCCACTTTGATGTAAAAAAAAAAAAACATCAAATCACATTAAACGTGGGTTGATGATTCTGCAGTAACTGAAAACACACACAGAATGTTGCATATTAAACCAGTCAGGTTGTTGTGATAAGAGACAAACACTGCTCAGCTCTTTTTGTGTCATACTTGATCTGATGGAGGCAGATGGGTTGGTTAATCTGGTGGTAATAGTTGGGGTAGTCCTTCCTGGAGGGCAGCTGCAGAAAAGGTTCAGAGATCAGCTGGCCCTGGCTGTTCCTGGCCCCTCGCACAGCTTCATACAGTTGGAAGATTGGGTTGCTCATGTCCATGTTAGAGGTCATACTCTCTGCCTCAGATTCTCCCTCATCATAGTGGACGGACCCTGACAAAAACATGAAGTATGAGACATCCACTACACTGCAAAACTGTCTGTAACACTGCATTATAAAGAGCATTTTAACACCCAGTGGAAGCATGTGCTATTTGCTATTGAGGTAAATGTGTACCAGAGAGTATTCCTTCCTCATCACTTTCATACTGAAGAGCCATGGTGATAGCTGAAAGACGGTCTCCTTGAGCAGATCTTCTATTCCTGACAAAGACAGACCAAAAAACTGGGATCAAAATCATCCAATGAATTAAAATATTACTTCATTCCACGAGTGAATTTTAGTCCCAGTGTTACATATGTACCTAATACGAATGCTGGATTTGATCGGTTCTCCGTGCTCTATTTCAGACTTCTTTTGTGCAAAAATCTTTTTAATGGTGTTTGCATCCTAGAACACAGGAGTTGGTCATAATTATGTATGTCAAACACAATTAAGGACAGGGACCATGTGTTATATTCTCAAATACACACTCACCTTGAACACTTGTGATCCAGGTTCATTGTAAGTTTTGGCATTTTTGGCCAGCAAATCTATGTCTTTAGCCATAGCACTGACACTCCTGTAGTGGCCCAGCTAAAAGCAAATTAATTTCAAGGACATTTTATTGATAAAACGTTATTAATAATAAAAACAATGACTAATAATGCATGTATGCATAATGCATATGTTCAATAAATGAGACATAAAAGCATACCTGAATCTTTTGAGCAATGATTTTCAGATCTATGGGTTCCTTAATGATTGCATAATAATCTGGGTATTGCTGAATGAAAAAGGCAAGCTACACATCAAAGGCAAGTCAATTATTTTACTGATAATGTAAAGTCAAGTAAGTTGAAGGTGCTCATACCATTTTGGATGGAAGTTTCTGGAATAACTCACTGACCAGGCGGCCTGTAGGCTCAGTGTAGGACACCACAGCATCAAGAAGATGCTCAAGGACCTCTTTCAAGCAGGTAGGTGCACCCTGTCATATTCAAGAAGTATTTCTTTTGCAAGGAAATATATCTTATATATACAGTACATGACTAAAAAATACATCTATATGTACCAAAAATGGAGAGAAAGAGAACCACACTGCAGTGGTCTTCTAAGAGCCTTAGTCTTGTAAATCTATATGTTGTTACAAGAACAAACTGAGAAAACGTGATTGTTGTGGTTGTATACAGATGTTTTTCCACATCTGTGTACTGCATAAACACTAATAATAAACCACAAACAGGTCTACAAGTGTAACTATTCCATCTGAGGATTTAAACATTGTTTTCCTTCAGACAAAAAGCTACAATCTTTACTGGTGGTAGAAAATTAGCCGTTACTGTGGCTTCAAATTATTTGCAGTGTGTACAGGATAAGAAGTCATAATAAATCCAGGAGTGTTACCTCATCCTCAGTGGACACCCCAGGGTTGTCTTGTGCATCATACCCATCTTCATAATCCTCATCATATTCCCCTCGCTGAACAAATTCATTCTTGGTCCGGAGGTACAAGTCCCACAGTTTACAGGCTGCCCTGTACTCAGGACTCTCAGACTACACACAGGTAACAAATATTAATTTTAGAGGTATGGCCTATGCATAGATTTAGCTTTATTTTCTTTGTTATAGTAAGTATTTTACCTTGTAATATGTTTTTGCATTGTTGAATAACAGCTGAAAGTCACTGGTGAGTTGTTCTACATCATCATACTCCTCCATCTTTAATTTTTGCTGGATCTTCATCATGTCAATAGGCTGGGACACCACATGATAATAGTCTGGTTGATTCCTGAAAGAAATGGGAATTGGTACATTTTCTGGGTCCACTGTTTATGTTAAGTTAGTGTACTGATATTACAGAATTGTCAGGATGTAATTACATTACATTAGTATATATCTAATGATTATCCTTCTCCTCACCTTCGTTTGGGAGCTCTGATAAACAGCTCACACAACATCCTGCCCTGGTCATCCTTGTAATCTCTGATTGTGTTGTACAGTTCATGACATACAGCAATCTGCAAGCCAAGGATTAAACACTGAAAAATATCCACATCCTTTCCGAGCTAAACTGCTTAAACAATAGGTGCGGTACTATTATTCTGACAGTATGTTTAAAAAAACAGTAACTGAAATCTGTAAAATTACAGGATCAACAGTTGGTATGTTTGAGGTCCTTCTCCTCTTTCTCCCAATTGAAGACACTAACGATGAAGTTTGGCTATCGTCAAAATCTCCACCACTCACACTGCTTGAAGGAGATGTCGCCCGTCTCCTTTTCAAAGCCATGGCGAACCCTTGAGGTAAAGACAAATTCCACTGTGGTCACTAAAATCACTGTACAGTCTCAGATTAAAGCAATGAAATAATACACACTTGCTAATGTTTCTAAGTTGACCTTGCTGATAGGGTGTCAGTCCCTACCACATGATATTTATTAGTTCACTTCTCAAGAGTAGAGGCATTTCTTAATGAGTCCTCACAAGACAAAGTTCCCAATTTCATACTAAATCCACTTTGTAAAATGACAACAAAAATAAAAAACAAAATCAATTATCACAGCATCTGACAATATAAACGAACCAAGGGCAAAATAGTGGGATCATATTTTATTATTATGAATTGCAATAGTTATTTATAGTTTTGTTGTCCAAATTAACATTAGCAAGCAAGTGTTCATTCTGATTTCTAAAATGGATTAATACCAAGTATACAATATCCTATACAGCAGTGGCGGACCGTCAATAGAGGGCACTCAGGTGCCGCCCCACCTGTCTCACATGAAGAAGAAGAAGATAGGAATCACATAAAAAAAAATTTTTCCATGCCTGTGTACAGCACTTTGGTCAACTTCGTTGTGTTAAAGTGCTTTACAAATAAAGTTAAGTTAAGTAAGTTAAAATAATTTTAGAAAAACATTAAAATTTAAATAAATGATCTATATATTATACAGACCTTGAGTAATGTGTATTATCTACTTTCGAGTGTAGTTTAAAAATGTTCTCTCACTCATTTACCGTGACTGAACGGTCGTGTGATGTATTTCCTGTTCCTTTGGGGTGCAAAAATCTTTACCATAGACCTACGCTATAACTGGTGCATGCACACTGGAACCCCCTCCAATACAAAGTATAGGAGAACCTTGCAAAATTTTGCGCCCAAAGCCCGCTCACAAGACCAACGTTACAGCTTCAGACCAGGAAATTCAACCGGAAGTTCACCGCAGCGCTTGTGTTTTGTTTACAGTCAGTTGGAGGAGCAGTTTTTTGTCATGGAGAAATCAAATTCAGTTACTAAAAACTGAACCATTCCACAGAAGAACCCCAAAAGAAAAGATTAAAGTTTCTGGACCTCACCGGTCAGACATCAAAATGAAATAACTAACACAAGACAGAGGGAGAAATTACACTCTGTCTTTCTTCAGAAACTGGTCTGAGAAGAAGTCCTGGCTAACTGTCTGTCCTGAGACCGGAGCTTTGGTTTGCTTCTCCTGCCTCCACTGTCAGGAAAAGAATGAGTCTGGATTCAGGCAAGTAATACGGATTTAATACATTTTCCTGATAAAGTTAACTGCTATGTGTCTTACAATGATTAGCAATGTGAATATCACTACGCAGCTTAATGAAGGCTACAGGATAGAGTATAATGAGATGACATAATGAGGAGGGGACACATTTTGTCTAAGATGATAGACTGCATTATATTCTGTGGTGGGTTTGAGATTGTGTTGCGTGGTCATGATGAAAGTATACACTCAGAAAATCCTGGCATTTCAGTACCTGCAGACTGTTACTTTGTTTAAGGAGACATGCAAGACAGCGCAGAATGAGCTACTTGACTGCATGTTCTCAGTTGAAGGAGAGACGGGTGAAATTTACTTATAAATAGTAAATGACAGACTGTGTATTTTCACATTCATTTAATCTTTTAAAGCAGTGTGATGCATGATAATGGTGCTTTGGTTTATACTAGTGGTGATAGGTGGTGACTGACCTGCAAAAGTGCGCCCCCCCAAAAAATAATTTCACCAGCTGCCACTGCTATATAGCAATGCAATTTAATATGTTTAGTGTCAGAAGTTGGTTTATGGTGTAAAAATGTCAATGTCAAACATATCAAACAGACCACTGCAGTGATTGGGAAGCTGAACAGCCTGAAGTCCTGAACATGGAAGGAAAATTAATAAAGGACAATGTGCAGAGTATCTGTCTCTTGCTATAGTGTATTAAAAGGGAAATAATAAAAGTACTGATCTAACTAGTTATAGTAACTATAATATATATAATATATGGTAACTATAACTTTAGTAACATTTTACTGAAAGGTACAATATGCAACTTGTAGGAATCAAGCCTGTGGCAGCATAAGACTCAAGCCAGTCACCATG
Source organism: Ctenopoma kingsleyae (assembly GCA_032353495.1). NCBI lineage: Eukaryota > Metazoa > Chordata > Actinopteri > Anabantiformes > Anabantidae > Ctenopoma > Ctenopoma kingsleyae. Next base: position 12,940,142 of record JAUBNQ010000023.1, read on the forward strand.
CCTTTCCTCTCCCAGCTTCACTGCTACACACCGCCATGCTCTGTACAAACCTTCTAATATTAGTCTTATGAAATTACAACAAATTAGAAGCTACAAATCTCAGGCAAATAGAAATAATTGGCCTGCTCTGGTTAAAAGGGCAAGGCTTGCTCAAAACCTTTAGTAAATCATATCTCTGCACTGCTGACAGGCTCTGCAATAAGTCTGGGTCATGGAAGACTTTTTCCAAATGAAGACACGTTATGGTGCATATTTCTACTAAAAAATAGAAAAAAGTTAAATAAATACTTAAACCGAGAGTGTCATTTTTACTCCAAACAGGGCCGAAAGAAATGGACATGCCCACATGTCATCACTAGAGGAGAAATATTATGTCACCCCAGCTAATTAAATCTTTTACACGAGAACACTGGAAATACAAGAGACATATCCTCATAAGGTCACAAGGTAACAGAACTGTAAAGCCCAAGGCTTTTCTCTTCACGTACACAGACCCTCTCGTCTACTAATAGGCGTAATTGTTCTTATTTTAAGATCATAAAGGGGACAGTCCTGTATCTGTTAACACCTGGAATTACATTTCTGCCAACACTGGACCAATGTAATTTTGCTGGCATGTCTTCTGACTTACCAAAAACATTACCAGATCTCCCTAATGTCGTGTTGCTGTTTAGTCCAGTGTGCACACATCAGCGGTAACGTTAAGCTAGCACACCGAGCAGCAGCTGTGCGCCTGCCTGCCTGACTGTCACTCAGCGCGGACAGGTACAAACCGCAGACCCGCTAACTGCCGTTAGCTACAGTTAACGGTTAGCCTTCAACATCTGTTAACGTTATAGCGGAGACAAAGGCATCACTCTAACAACGACTAACGTTACAACGCTATCGTTAGGTGGACCGACGACACCTGGTGAAAAATGTCTTAGTTTAACCACTTGGTATAGTTGTGCGCTTACCTTCTGTCACCACCTTACCAGACCCACAAAATCTTAACCATAAAAATTGCCAATCACTTATCGATTTTAGTCAGAGAGACACAAGTATGAAGCTAGCAACACTTTAACAGCTACTTCCGTGTAGTCAACTTCAAAATAAAAGCTCAAGCTACGCTATAGCCGTGTTTTACATGGTTGTTTTATTATTTACCTTCTTCTCACTCTAATGTGGAATTTGCTTAATAAACAGCTCGCATAATGTTGACAATTTTAGTATTTAGAAACCATAACCAGGACAGGATTTAAAAAATACGACGTCGCTAAAAACAGTGAGTGCGACGCAGTTCCGGTGAGTTGAATTCCATTTTACAAATTTTCCCATCGCCATTAAACCCTCTGTATTCAACAGAACAAAATATATTGAAGCCGTCCAGTCCATATAAAACTACACCATCTCCTATGTCAATTAGTCGTTTTTACAGACATGAATCCTGTTCTACATCATATGGTACTGGGCTGTATGGGCTGTACATATGATGTGAGTAGTTAACTTATCTATGCCAGCTGCTATAGCACAGCTTAATTCTAGGTGTGCTCTTCCTGTATACTGTTACTGAATTGTGTACTGTACCTGTTTGAGAGTTGTAGGTAGACTACAGTTGATTGTGCCTCTTTAGCTTTGCAGCTTTATCTTTGCAGACTAATTGCTTGTTTTTTAACTTCAACTTTTGCCTAATCTCTTTTCCCTAGTAATCCTAGCAAGTAATTGCACTTGGGTTTTAATGTAAACAGGGGTAGACAGAGTGGAATGATCTCAGTAGAGCATAAACTCTCCTAGACTCCTTAGTAAATGTTACGTAGATGTCCTGTCTGCAATTATAAGGACAAAGAAGAAAAAAGAAGAAATTGCTCACATTAAAGGAAGCAATGGAGGGAAGCAATTACTGGGTTACTGGTGGGAATTTGGAAAGTAAACACTTGTACACTAATTGAACACCAATCAATCTGAGCCTTAGCTCCACACATAGATAGTCGAGGGTTGAATGCAGCAATCAAGGTGATATTTGCCTGTCATTTAGCCAGGGAGGATAGTTTGAGGTGATGTCGTCAGATCCAAGATCCTTATGCCAACAATCCCATTACTATTTTTTTGTTTACAATTACATTGTAATTGAAAATCAGTAATTATCTTTGTTTCAGGAACTTTACAATAACATATTGTGCTGATTAATGTACAGTAATTCTGCTTTCATTTTGTTTTGTTATAAAAACCTACAATGTACCTTTTTCTGCACAGTAGTGTTGTAAAGTACATCCATGTGTTGTTCCTGCTTTGAAAGAGTAATTAAAACGGTGCGTGTGTGTATTCTTTTATGAGGTGTACACTGTTTACAGTATGTCAAATCCATGAGCTTAATTAACTCCAGAAGGTGGCGTTAATAAACCAACATGGACACCAGCTGCTCGAAACCCTCCCAGAAGAAGAAGAAGAAATACCAGCGAAGAAGAGACTCGGAAACGGAAGTGTGTTTCCATTGGTTCCATGTGTTGCTACTAACTCGTTCATTCATTCTTGAAACTTTAGCAACGTTAAATATCGTACTTTTCTACAGAACGCAGGTATAATTGTGTTTTATGGGCAACGATACATATACACAACATACACTAAATACGCTAAAGACAAAAACGAAGGTGTCTCTCTAGTCAAACAGTTACGCTAGTTAGCTAACGTAGAAATCGTGCTAAAGTTGTTTTGGAAAAATCACAGCTGTAACCAGCGATAATTTCAAGCGCGTATTTTGGATGAAGAGCGCAGTGGATACTAGCATGATTAAGGAAAACCGATGGAACATACCCCCCAATGCTCCAGCATGCATGGAGAGGCATCTGTGCTCGGCGCAATACAGAGCAGGTGGGTAACAAGTTGAGTTAGCTGAAGGTTAACACGTGATGCGGCTTGTTGGTTATTTTAGTCTGATACATAATAGTGATGATGATCTTGATGCATATGTATTCGGACAGTGTTCCAAAAGTGACATATTTTCATATTAAATTAGTGTACGTGCTCAACAGCCCAACTAGTTTTTTTTTTTTTCATTTGGTACACTGAACTCAAGCAAGTCGCACTTAAATATGGGCTCTCTGGATTGTATGTTAACCGAAATGAATGATGGCTTTTAATAATTATCGTAACTACCATAATTATTGTAACAAAAACAACATTAAAATAAAAGTTCTTTACTAATGTGTTTTTTCTGATTTGTTCAGATGGCACCCTGCTGCTTGGTGCCTCCAGCCTCAGTGGCAGGAGCTGGCAGGGATCTGTGTGGATCTATGGTGACCCTAACCAGGCCCCCAATGAGGGATTCTGCAAAGCTGGTGTGCAGACTGAGGCTGGTGTCACAGATGTCAAATGGGTGTCAGAAAAGGGTGTTGTTGTTGCATCAGACTCAGGTAAGATACTCGTTCACACTCTAACTTCATGTGGCAATGTGACACTTGAATGACAAACTGGATTTGTTTTACTCTGCAGGTGCCTTGGAGCTCTGGGAACTAGCAGAGGATGAGCGGCTGCTCGTGAATCGTTTCACCAAACATGAGCATGACCATATCGTCACCACAGTCAGCCCCATTACTGGAGCAAGCAGTGCTGTCACCGGCTGCATGGACTCCAGGTTATATGCTGTTTTACACTGATATACACAGTAGCATGAAGATTCACTGCTGAACATAGGTAATGCTGATTGGTTTACATTTATTCTGCATACCTTTCTCATCAGAATGGATCTTTTCCCTTTTTTGTTTTACAGAATTAAAGTATGGGATCTCAGTGAGGAGACAGTTGTCACTACCTACAATGGTGAGATATATGTCCTTTCATAATAACAGGAGTTGAATCATTATCTGTTGCTACCCAGACTTTTTTCTATTAATTTTGGAAAATGTAAGAATCATTCCCTTGATTCACACATAATCTCTCTAGTTGCAAAGCAAGGATTTAAAAAATATATATAAAATTATAACATTGTATTTTTGTTTTTATGTTCTCTGTAGCACACACTTAAATTAAGAAATAAGAAATTTGTTTTGAAAATTGCCTATACTTAAAATAGGTGAACAGAGTATGTACTGAGTGCTGCCTTGTGATTTGCAAATATAGTAAGTTATCTCATTGGAAGAAGGTGGTTTCAACATGACAGAAGTAGTGGGGGGGGGGGAAACTCATTATAGTATAGTATAATCCTTAACTGAAAATGTTCCTGACATTTTTCTTCCTCCAGTGCACACACAGCCAGTCAATTGTGTTGCCTGCAGTCCCACGGACGAGTCCCTCTTCATCTCTTGTGGTCAAGTAAGATCCTGATCAACAGTTTGCATAGACTGTTGTGAACACAACAGCTAAGATAAAACTGTACAAAACTGATAGAAACTAGAGTTTTGTAGCACCTTGCTGCATCAATGTGCATACTGATATGGAACCAGTTTTCCATTTTTGTTGTAACACAAGACAACAGCAAAACAACGTGTACAAATATAGTGCTTCAGTAATAAAGACAAATCACATAAAAGAGCTGAAAGAAAACTGTGAGATTGTATTTATCTTCCCTAAAACACATCCTCCTGCTATCCTCCACCTGTTAGGATGGCCGTATTCTGCTGTGGGACAGGAGGAAGCCAAACAAACCAGCCTCAAGAATAGGTGAGCCGCTTTCCTCAGCTTAAGCTACTAGTTCAGGCATTTCTGATAGTTTTGTAGTACCAGGATTAATTTTACTGCAGCAAAAACTAGTAACATTGGCACATAAGCGTCTAACCAGCTATTTAATATTGTTTTGTCTTACTGATTTAATAAGCTTGAGATTGTCGACTCCACAGTCTAACATTATAGGGAGTTTCATGTTGTTATAAAATATTAAGATATAAACATTCTCATTCTGCATCTTTCATCACTGTCTTTGCTCTTTTACTATCAGATGTTGAGTCCCCCAGCTGCTCACCTACCACTGTAGCGTGGCACCCCCACCACAGAAGCACTATTGCTTTTGGTAAGGCCCAGATTATTGATTGACAGATACATCAAATTGGTACTTGCTGCATTTCTGATTGTGCTTATTGTGTATCAGGTGATGAGCTGGGTAGAGTCACGGTGAAGGATTTCCTGGGAACACAGCCGGCCCAGGTGGAGAAAGTCCACAGCCGCAGAGTTAATGGGCTCGCCTTCTCCACTCAGAGGTACAAATAAATTCTGTTACCTGTCTGTCACTTAGCTCTTCTACAACTTAAGTAACTCTTTTCTTTCCATCTCAGTGCCTGCTTCCTGGCCTCCATTAGTGATGACTGTTCCCTTGCTGTTATGAACTCTGAACTGCAAGAAATGTGAGTCTTTGTCCTTGATGATGTAACACCTGGTCAATCTCCTACACCATTTTAAAATATTAATAATACTTTCTTCTGCTGTAGACTTAGAGACAGACGACACCAGGACTTTGTCAAAGGTGTGAGCTGGCTCCAAGGTGGCTCTAATACCCTCACGACTGTAGGCTGGGATCATCTTGTGCTTCACCACACCGTGAATCCAACTGCTGGAGCTCCCAACTCCTCTTAGACACCAACCAAAAGTGGAAGAGCACGATTAAAAGTTACTCAACCTTTCCCCTGTTTTTGAGGGGATGTATCTAAAACATTGTCACTTAGGAGATATGGATTAAAGTGTTTTTCTGTCATTCAGTACTCCCAGTATATGCACAGTTGGACTTTTACACTCCCAGTCCCTTTGTATATTACTACTGTGCAGTGTAGTCTCTCTCTGTCCACTTCTTTCATGTTATATAACATTACCATCTATACATAATTACACTTGAGGCAACCCACTGGTACTGCATAATTTTACATTAAAGGTAACTTAATGTTGTGATACCAAGACTTTTTTGATATTTCTTTGTGCTTCACCTACTATATGAAGAAATTAGACTTTAAAAGTACTGTGGATGAGATGTGTTTTTAATGCCAAGGCCATATGCTAACAGCCTTTGACCTGTACTGTATACTGATGAAACCAGGTGAGGCAGACCCCATGTACCCACTGCTGTGTCTAAATAAAGTAGTGTTGTGTGTTCATACATGACATATGGGCAGTCAGCTCAGAAGTGAATGATATTAGATGTGGGATTTGCAGTTGGTGGTAAGTTACTGGCAATGACTGTGTTTTGGAAAAAGTAAGTGAAAAAGCTCAATCAAGAAGTGGCCAAGGCAAAATCCAGACTTTAATCCAGTTGAGATGCTGTGGCATGATCTTAAACGCGTCACTCACGCTCAAAAGCCCTCCAGCGTGGTTAAATTAAAACAATTTGGCTAAAGAATAGTTACAACCACTTATTAGGTTTAGGGGTCAGTTACTTTTTCACATAGCACCAGGCAGGTTTTTTACCTTAATAAATGAAACCATCATTTAAAAACATTTTGTTTTAATTCAGGTTATCTTTGTGTAATATTAAAATTTGTTTGATGATCTGAATCATTTGACAAATATGCAAAAATGAAAAAATAAAATAAAATCAGGAAGGGGGCAAATACTTTTTCACAGCACTGTAGAATAAAAAGATCATACAGTCTTCTATAACTATAACATTTGTTTTATAGCTAAGTGATGACACAAAAGCTTAAAACTTGATAAAAACTAAACATTTATTAAAACATGCATTTACTGCTTTAATTTGTTTTCCAGTTACATTGTTGTAGAACTTTTGTTGTAGATATAGGCAATCCTTATGACTTTATATGAATATATTAAATATTTGAGTTTACAACTTTAACATGTACATACAGAAACATATGAGCTCCATATTAATACGTACGGCATACCAACATACATTAACACATTTGTAATGAAGAAAAATTAATTGTATACAGATAGGAAGACATTTCATAGACCAATAAATATCAGAAACAATCAAACTGATACGATCTACACATTTCATTATTTCAATTAAATTTTGGTTTGGTTCCAGTGCACCTACATAATGTACATGTAACAGGGATTCATGCTGCACATGTTCAGCATGAATCTTACAGCTTTGTATATTATTAATGTATTTTACAGTCAAGATTACAGATAAATCTAAGACTAAAACATGTCTTAGTGACTTGTCTAATAGACATTTTCATGTTCTATTACTGTATTATTTTAACTTAGCATACTGTTATACAGCTATAATAATTTAAGCATGTTATTAATTTATGAGTGTTACACATTTGGCTTTGATAAAACACCACCAGCCAAACAAAACCCTGTCAATCTGATGGTAAGTGTAGCATATATGACATGTTAGACTACATGATTCAAAACTGAGCAGACCATTGTTATGGGACATTTTTAGCACATTCTGCAATCACGTTTCCACAGTTTTACAAATTCCTGCAAAAGGAACATCATACAATCATCAATTTAGACCATATACACTACCAGTCAAATATTTGGATACACATAGGCTTTACCATCTTTTCCATGAAAAGATGCATGTCTTCATCTGTGTTACCATCGTTGCAAAATGGTTTTATAATGATCAGTTATGATCTCTTAATTTAATCAAATTCCATTAGCAAACATAATGTGCTATTGGAAGACAATACTAATGTTTGATTATAGGCCTCTGTATGTTTATGTAAATATTCATTTAAAAGACAGTTTCTATATACAATAGTCATTTTTAATACTGTATTAACACCGTTAACACTGTATTTCAGATTAGAATTTGATGTTAAAAAATCTGCTTCTATTTCAAAAACATAAGTCATTTCTGTGTCCACACCTTTGACTGGTAGTGTAAATATGTCTACTTTCTGATTTCTTTAAGATTCCTCTTTACTAACAAGAGTTATAGGCTGTTTGGTTCCTGGCCGAACTGTAAAGGTCATGCCGTATGGGTGTTTTGATGGTCCATTGCTGAAAAGAAGAACACATTCATGATTATGAGTGAATACAGAATCTAAATACTGGGCTTATGGTCTTAAAAAGTTAATGTATTATTTTTAAACACCGGAAGTCTTACCTTGTGGGAACTTTCACAGAGGAAGTCATTTGATTTTTTTTCACTTTACCCTCCAACTCCCGCATGTCCAGAGTTGCTGCTTTGTTGACCACAGGGTTATTCTTGCTCTTTGGTGTAGCTGTGGGGACAACAGGAACCTTTTTGTCCTCATCAGACAAGGGGCCATTCCAGTCATCACAACTGGCTTCTGCCTCCATCACTGGGGCCATTTTGTGGTCCATTTCCAACATCTTTCTTTGTAAGATGCTCAGGAGTGTGGCCTGACTAGAGGAAAGAGTGGACGGTAGCTGGTTAGGAGCCAGTTGAGTTTTTGTCTGCATTTGAGGCTTTGCTTTGACATCACTGTCCAGAGGTGGGAGTTTTGTAGATGCTGGGGGTTTAGGTTTAGCAGAAAGAGATGGAACCGGAGGTGGTGGAGGAGGGCTGACAATTGATGTTGGAACTGGAGCTGAAGAAGGAAGACTAAGAACCGGAGCTGGAGGAGGAAGACTCACAGGTGGTTTTGGAACCGGAGCTGGAGGAGGAAGACTCACAGGTGGTTTTGGAACTGGAGCTGGAGGAGAAATACTCACAGGTGGTTTTGGAACTGGAGCTGGAGGAGAAATACTCACAGGTGGTTTTGGTACTGGAGCTGGGGGAGAAAGACTCACAGGCTGTGTTGAAACTGGAGCTGCAGCAGGAAGACTCACGGGTGGTTTTGGAACTGGAGCTGGAGGAGGAAGATTCACAGGTGGAGTTGGTAGTGCCTTTTTCAGTGGAGGGTCAGGTGGACAGATAGAAGGAGGGGGCTCCATAAAGTCATCTAAATCATCAAACTCTGGTGGAGGAGGGAGTAATGGCAATACTATCCCCTCTATATTGTCATTAGGCAGCGTCGATTGAGACTTTGAGGGGCTTTGCTCTGAAATTAGTTTTTGCCTTACAGCAATGGTTGCACTTGGTGATGCAGCTGCTGTGATCTGAGCTGGAGTGGTAGGTGTCACTTGATTTCCTATCTGTGGAGTCTGAATTTGTTGTTCTACAGGACTGACAGACTTTGGAGTCTCTTGGATTCTTTCTTGAGATCTAAGAGAAGAAGGTGAGCTGGACTTTGGGATGACAACAAAGGGGGGACTTGAGTCACTCGGGTGACTGCTGGCAGTCTGCTGTTCATTCTTCTTGTTTTCCTGTGACAGAGCATGAGTTGATTTTTGTTTCTCTCTTTCTTTAGCTGCCATTAACAGAGCCAGGGGAGAAGCTGCATGTCCTTCGCGTGCCCCGTTGGTTTCAGTACCCTTCAGGTTCCGTAGTTTACGATCTAATAACGGACTGATTTTGCGACTTTGACTTGGAGGTCCTTCAAGTTTGTCCTTGCTGGGCTCTAAATTCAACTGTGTACTGCTTACGTTCTCGATCTGTGTTGATATCTGCGGTGGAGTCGGAGGCAGTTTGGCTACTTCTGGCTGTGCTGAAACTGTCATTGTTGTAGCTTCTTTGTTTGGCTCAAGCAGACGTGGCTGAGAGGGTTCAGTAAGTTGTAAGTTCTCCTTCAGCTCCTGTACATCTTTTGAAACTGAGTTAGATGATGTAGCCACTTTAGGGACTTTCCCATCCACGTGGACAAGCACTGGGGGAGTATTAGCAGACCCAGACTCTTCCAGGAGTAGCATCTGCTTGGGTCTTGTGTCACCATCCTCATATCCGCTGAGAACCGAGGCTTTATGAGCACTGTAAAGTTTTGCTTTGTTCTGTGGATTGAAGCTGGAGAGTGTCGGCGTCTTCACAGGGGGAGGCGGTGCAGGAGTGTGTGGTGGGGAGTCAAGGGTGGGGATAGAGGATAGTCTAATAGGCTTCGGAGGTGGGGTCTTATGTGTCTTTTGCTGCTTTTCAATCGGTGGCTGTGGAGGGGCAAATTTTGGATGTTCAGGGACATTTGCTGGCGGTGGAGAAGAAATGGGTGAGTATGATGCAGTGCTGCTTGAACAAGTAGATGGAGGTTTTGGTGGAGCCATTGTTGGTGGTTTTAAGGAAGGTATATCCACCTCCATGGATGGTGAAATGGGCTTTGGAGCTGTCATAGAAGGAGACTGACGGGTTACCAGGTCTGGACCTGGGTTTAGGTCACCCATGAAGTCTGGTGGAGGAGGGATAACAATATCTGGAGGGGGTGGAGGTGCCATAGAGGGAGGAGGAGGAACAAATATTTCCCCCTCCACAAGGTCAGGAACAGATATAACTGAACCGTTGCACGACTGAGCTGCACCGACTGTGAAAGCAGAGAAGAGAGAGAATTACTGAGAAGAGTCCAGTGCTGTTGTGGAACAGGAGCACTTATAATCATTAACATGCTGCTGCTGTGTCATGTTTTAAATGTTCGCACACTATACAAAGGTATAAAAGAAAATATAATAAAATCCCTAGAGTGATTCTGGATATGATCTTGTACTTCTACACTGCATCAACAATGTCACATTCACTTTTGTGAAGACAACAATAAGAGCAGAATATCTTTAATGGGACAAATACTGAACTTCCTTGCTATCTGCAAAGTTTAACTGATGAAATGAGTTCAAAGACTGATAAACCAGTAAGATGAGAATCTTACTTATATTCAGTTTGCCTGCAGCTAAAATGAAGTGAATGACATCATTTTCTCTCTATAAATGCAAACACTCCCATTCTGTAAAAATGCCTCCCAGCTGCTATGGTTGTTGGACACATTCAGGAGGATTATTGAGCAACTGCCTGGGAAAATATTTACCTTTGCATTTCCAACCCTTTATGGAGACACTATGATTGCTGTGATCCATGAACTGAGTCTTACGAAAGGCACCAAAAATGATCTCGGTCCTTTGGTGCGTAAATAATTTATTTTTAACCTTTGTCATTTTAAAGTAAATATTTAGGTGGTGGGACGCTCACCTGAGCCATTGACCTTTGGACCATTGACAGGGGGGAGGAGGGGGACTTTGGGTGTTGGGACAGCAAACCCCTGAAAACTGTCAGATGACTGTGGGAAAAAAAGAAATGCCGTCACACTGTTGATAGACACAAAAAACAAAGCTCGGTGCAAGGACAGCAGTAAAGTTTGCATCTACAATTCTACATCCTGTTCCAGAGGTGCCAAAAGATTTTTTTTTTTCCTTCTGTCAAGTATTCACTGTTGGAGTGAACAAACCAGTTCTCAGTAATTGCAGCACTCAGTGTGCCTTATAAACAGGTTAGCATGTTCAATCATTGTATTATTAGCATTAATATAATAAAAGTTGCTTCCAAATCATTTCATTCACTCCCAGGTATTGTGAAGAACCTAGTCTATAACAGTTCACAAATACCTTCTTTACAAACAATAATGTTTTATTACAGTCACTGCTTTGTTTCAAAATGTGTGAATTGGTGATATCTGGTTCCAAATTTTTATACTCTTTAAGGTTCGCCAGAACAAAACTGGTGGTGACATGTTGCTAGGGGAACATTTTCTGTATGCCAAGCTTTCACATACTTAACTTGTGAGGAGTGCTTGGTGAATCAGAGGATACACCTAGTATTCATCACATTGTGTAGTGTTAAGGTAGTGTAGGCCTGGCTGAGCAGGCTGTCACTTAGATACCTGTGTGTATACTGTATATGTCAGTATGAGAGCGGAAAAAGAGAGAGAGAAAGATTTGCTTGTTCTCTTTATGGCCTAATGCCACCAAAAATAAACACAGACTGTGTTGACACAATACAAATCCATGTGAGTTAAGAGTGTGTGCCCTTCAAAAGTTCAGAAAATTATTCCAAAAACATACCTACAGATGTAATCCTGCTGCAGACTAATCTACTCCTACAATAAATGAACAAACTCACTCCAGTTACACTTCAAAAACCTAATTAATTAGACAGGTTTGAATTATGATCTAAAGTTGCTGAGATACAGTTTTCTGCCCTTTCCTTATACAGATGTAATATAGACAGATAAAGTTGTTACACAGAAAATAATTTGCACATAAAGTGCAGGATTTGCACTTTATGTGGCTTCTTGGAAGGCACCACAGGCCGAGGGAGTGTCACTAAAGATGGCGTATGTTCCAGTTTGATTTGATCTGTTTGTTCCGTGTGCTATGACTCACTTTCATCTGTCGCAGCAGTCTGAGTCCTACCCATGTGCTGCTGGGTGTGGCACATCCAACACATGCCACATACACATTCACAGGACACTCCCAAACACAGAGGTGTGTGAACAATAGCAGAGATGAGCTCTTTGTTTATATCTGCACCATGATGATTCGTGCTGATGTATCATCAGCATAGTGTACTATAATCTCTAACAGTGTATTGGAATTTATAAGCTTGTGTGAAAAGTGTAGCTCAGTAATTGTAGTGTAGCACTGTAGTGTAATTGTAATGTAGTGTAGTAGAAGTATTAGCATAAGTAGCATTAAATAGAAATCGCACGTCACACATCGCACAGAAACATTCTTTCATATTTCTATGGCATACTGTACGATGATACCATCTTCATTGCAGACAACATGATTATCATCTGTTTTGAGTTACGCCATTCACAATCATATCCACGTGAAGTTAAATTATAGTAATTATAAGTTAGCAGTTGTGCTTTAAAACTTTCACTGAACAGAAAAACAGCTCTAAACTCATCTGGGTTTATGAATGTAAAGTCAAACACCAAACTCTGCATTATCAGTCATTTTGCATCTGTGTAATTCTCCAAATACAGATTTACAGTAAGATGAAATAAACCCTATGATGAGGTAAACGACAGGGTCGAGACTGTGCGGGCACTTATGTTGTGTTCACCATCACAAACTGTGTGATAAATGTGAATATCTACACAGAATATGTACCATAAATCCTTTCTGAGATACTCACAGAGTAATGCTTGACAGTGGGTCTGGCTCGCACACTGGCAGTCCCCGAGTCAGGGATCGCTGGTGAATCCAGCACCAACTCCACATTGTCTGAGGAAATAAAAAGCAGATGATTAAATCTTCTAAATGTAAAGCAGGTTTCAACATACTGTTTTAACTGTTCAGTTTCTGCTCAAAGCTCTGAGAATAATTTGGCCACAAAGGTCAAACAAGTTGGAATAAGACAGTAATTCTCCAAAACTGCACTGCTGTCAAACAGCCTATTGTTCTTCTTCAGGTGAAGATTAGCAGCATTCTGGATGTTGTTCAGGTAATGAGATAGTGTGAGGGTCAAAGCTGCTTTTTAGTGGTTGTCAGTCAAGCTGATAATCTGTTGTGTGATCCTGTGTGTGGTTGAAGTAGTTTTGTTGCTGACAACTAAATAGTTATGCACAGCTGAACAGAAGCCTGGAGTCTGTATTTACAGTTCACTTTTGTGTTTAAGTGAAAGCTTAGCTATGGTGGCAACTGGTGTTAATTATAGCAACACAACTATAGTACAAAGCACAATAATGTCTAAACAGGAATAAACTGCTTGAGTTTACTTGGAACGATATACCGATATTGTCTAACTCTTAATTTCCGATACCGAAATAAACCGATACCAATATATGCGGGGTCTCCCCTCGTAAAAAAAAGAAAAACTAAATCACTAAATTTTAGGCAACTAACATCACATATCTCCTATCATGCATACTTAAACTTTAAACATTATTGCAAGGTGTGCCAAACA
>JAUBNQ010000023.1:12964475-12979369 GCA_032353495.1 Ctenopoma kingsleyae
TCTGAAGTGTTATCAAGGTTGAGAAAAGTGAAATGGGAAGTACTTTAAGATGTTGATCAAGATCATTTAGATCTTTATATTTTTTCAACTATAAGAATCTGAATGTGTTTCTGTCTCCTATTTCATGTTAGTCTCTTGCTGTGAGTCATATTTGTCGTCTGTCCCTCCTCTGTCCTGCAGGTCATACCCGTGGTGGCCCGTATGATAAACGAGATGTTTACTGGAGACAACACGCGATCCTTTGACAGTGGCAGCGTTCGCCTGCAGATTTCAATCCCAGATGTCAAAGACACCATAGTGACCCACCTCAAGCAGCTGTACTGTCTGCTACAGACACATCAGGGCCAGGACGGCTGGGTGTTGCCCCCAGGCTCAGGCATTAACATCAGCCAGGCTCTGCAGGCACAGTGACCTACACCACTCTGAATATACTGTATGATGTATTTCTGTATGTTTCACTACTACTGAGAGTTACCCGCTGTTAGCAACAAAGTACTTAAGTGCAATCGTATTAAAGGTGTGCACAATACATTGTAGGATTAATTAACTGTCCAACTTTTCTCTAGTGTGCCTGTGCTGTGATGATGCTTTACTATGATAGCATTACTCTGCTTTATGTGGGCTGGAACTGCAGACAGATGTGGTGACTGCATGGGCCAAAGTCCTGCTTGCTGCAAGGGAACATTTAACATAGTTAATGGGTTACAGAAATCACTCTGGGTCTTATGTATCCAAAATGGGTCAGTGATTACCAAACTTTCCTAGGCATTTATGAAAAAGGGCAGAATACATTTTATCTTCATATTTTATATATTTTGGAGAAACATTATATTCGTGCTCTGATGTAAATATAGACAAATGTGAATTAAAGAATGGATAGATATAATCTTCTGCCATTCTTGTGTGAGGTCCCTTTTTCCTGTGTGCACATGTCATCAATGAATGACTGACATAAAGTCTTTTTTCTTTTGACAGAAGGATGTATTTGCTGGTCATCCATTCATTTTTGCAGTTTTGTCTTCAGCCATTTTATTTTTCCATTTATATTGTATGATGTTTTTGTGTTCATATCTGATTTTAAGACATCTGTTAAATCTAGACAGCCATTTAACTAAACAACATTCAGCTATATCAATCTGGTTTAATGTGGATGCCACTGGCCTCTTGAGTTGTTGAATTATGTTTCATGGCTAGTCGAGTGTCTGCATTTATCCCACAGTTGTATCTTTATTTTATCAATAAAAATGCTGAAATAACATTGGGGTTTATTAATTCATGTATTTATTACAAACATACCATGCCTGCATCTAACTATGTAACACTAGTTCCCAATTAAGTCCAGTTTCCTCGTACTCTTTCAGAGAGCTTTATGTTAAAGCACTGTTTCTTTGACATTGTTGCTCCAGCTGAGTCCTCTGGTGCCGCATGAGCACAGTTTGAGTTAATTGCGGCTTAATAGTTGGATTATTTAATATATAATTAAATTTCAATTTTGTAATCTTCGGACAATAAATGTTAAAGATGGTATGCTAGCAGCATATGGACTTGTCTACCTGTGCATCTTAAAGACACTGGTTACTTTAATGTCATTGTCGCCTTTTACTGTTGCACAAATCACGCACACTTGACTATCTCATTTTGTACATATTCTTTACTGTTGTTATTAGCATTGTTCTGCATCTTAATGTACTCTGGCTTTATCTTATCCAAGGTATTTTTGATTTAATTCTCATGTTGATTGAGAAATTCCTTAAATACTCTATACACTCTTGTAGTAGTAGTATTCTGCCATGTTAGTTATAGTAAATTGAAGAGGTGTAACGTGATCACAGAAAACCACTGTAGTGGACGACAGAAGAATTATTTTCCAGCTGAAGGAAAAACTCCTCTACAACAATCAGCCAGATCAAAAACACCCACCAGGAGATCGGTGTAAATGTGATACAGACGTGACTGTATGTACACGAGGGCCTGTATCTACACATAAAACAGTACAGTCCAGTGGAAGTTGTACTTTGATTAGTACTTCGATTTAATCTTACTTTATACTTTCACTTCACTGCATTTCAGGGTAAGTATTGTCCTGTTAAGTCAGTAAATGTGATTGTGCTGTTAACTGTGCGTTCATTACAGCCCTTAGGAATTAGGAATTGTTCTGGCTAATGTTTGTCTGTGCGATTTTATCCTCCGTCTAGTGGGCCAACACTTAATTACACTGTGGTTTAAAGAAACAACTAACCAAGATGTTAAGTGGTAGAATTTGACAACCCAGCTGAAATTTAACTATTAATCTCAATGTGTGGACAGAAAGGATAAATGAAGGAATAAGTGGATGTGAAACAGATTTTGTGTCTGACCTCTGACAACATAAAGCCTTCCAAGTTTTCCAAATTATGACCCTGAAGAAAGTTGGTAAAAATTAATATCAGGACTGCAAATGAGCAAACTGGTCTACTACTTTCTCCGCAGATGTGATATTCTTTTAACGCTGTGAACTGTTCTATTGTTTTACACCAGGAAGAAAAGGAGAGTCAGGACATAGTGGCTCAATATTCACAAATGTAAAAACCATAATACGCTGATAGGGCACACAAGTTGTCATTGATAGCCCTTGAAAACTTTAAGTGTTTCCAGGGTAAAGCAATTTCCTCCATATCTGGTAACCTTTGCTCACCTAGGATGCCACATTAAAGATCTCACTCCCTCGGCTGAGTCGGCTCAGTATTGCACAGATCATTTTGCTACTGCCGGTGGACTCTGACCTTCACCTTTATGAGCAAGTCTTGGGTGTATCACATCGCTGACGGAGGTACAGGAATAAAATACCAGTTTCATTTGTTCTACAACATTAATAATACAGAAGGAAGTAACACTAGCTTTCGATTGCCAGACATCAAAGGTGAGAGCCTCTGACAATAGATCCACAATAAACTAGAGACTGAATCTATTTGTAGTTTGTATAATAATCTGTAGTGAGACTCTGAGAGGTGACATGTCATTTGTCAGTGTCTCACATTCTTTATAGTAAAACCTACTTCAGGACGTGATTAATTCTGATAAACTTGTCGAACACTGTAAAATATTCTATATACGAGTCATAGTGTATTTGTGCTTGAGCTCGTTGAGCTTGTGGTTGTATCATAATCACACATCATTTGCCATTGTTATGTAACATTAGGTTGTCAGCAAACCCGTTTTTAACATATTCACATTCTTGAATATTCTGACAGCACAATAACAGAGTTGTGGTCACAGTGATCACGGCGCTGTGTTGCTAGGTGACAAGATCCATTTATTACTTTATTGCTAATAAGTAAGAGATTATTTCATAATGACTCATATTTAAATGTTTCTCAAACTCACATTAATGTTTTAAGCTCCAGCCAGCTTTGAATACAGTTTGATGACACAACAAACCATAATGTGTGATTTATTTGAGCTGCTGCGTCTGTTCAGGCTGAAATCTCTGACGTTACACAGTCACACTATACATAAACATGTGATACGTGATACTGCAGGTGTGTCAGCTCACAATGTTCAGGAGTGACAGTCCCTTTGGCAATGACACCAGCAGCTATGCGGGATCAGTGCAGTCTAAGTATGTAATTCACTATTTTATATGATTGATTGATTTGTTGATTGCTTGTTTCAGTTATTCATTCATTTTTTAGGTGGATTGTATATTGTTTGTTTGACTTTTTCTTATCAGTGGTTATTCCACTATGGATGAAGTGTCATCACAGCTGTCAGGTCTGTCGAGGCCCAGTGCAAAGTCAATTTACTGTAAGTTAACACTGATGTTTTTAACACAACACATTTCTTCACCTGTTCAGTTTATTTTTTTCAAACAGTGCAGAGCTCAGCTTTATGTTTCAACAGTGCAGAGGAAGGAGTACGCGGCATCGATCAACAATATGATGGACAAATTTCAGTACAGAGTGGAGGTATCCTGATATTATCTCCTCCCACACAAACATGACCCATTCAGAGTCACGTCAAGGTTAACGTTATGCTTACTGCCTCTGTGTCGCAGCACTTGTTCAGTTGCGACCTGGATGGGAAGGAGTTGAGAAGCGTGGCTGACTGTGTCGAGCGGCTGAATCTGCTGAACGAGATGGGTCGCGTGTGGGGTCAGAACATGCTGCTGCAGGTGCGCGGTGCCAACCTGCTGCTCACAGACATCGAAACCAAGGTAAACAACATCAGACCTGCATGAGTGATGTCTTACAGCATGTGTGTGGACACAGGGTATTAGGGGCACTGAGTATGTCTGAGTGAATCAACATATTAGTCAGTGTAACTTGGAGGCTGTTTGTAGTGGTCCAGTACTTTAAAACCTTTGTGTTGTTTTATCCTTTAAATTATCGTCCATCCATAAAATAAAGTTTAACGTCCTGAGGGAAAATGTCAGTATGCTTTAACCACATGCAGCCCCCCCTCCCCCCTTAATAACTGTACGTCTTCTGCAAAATTCAGTTAAGATGTTTCTTCTTTGAGACTAAATCACGATCTGATCCTCATCTGGCAAAAGGTTGATTGTTACAAAGTCATCCATGAATGATGACGTCGAAAATGGTTTGTGTACAAGACAAATAAGGTTCTCTGACGTCAAACCAACAAAGAATTTAACAGAAGTAACAGGCACTGTGTTTTTTTCAGGAGGAGCTGGAGTCCATGGATCTCAGTGACATCCTGGAGCTAAAGGCCGTGAAGGCCACTGGAGTGTTTGACTCCCTGCTCACAGTGTCAGTAAAGTCGAAGAGAAAAAAAACCACAACTGTCTTCATGTTCCAGTGTGAGGATGTCAGGGTGAGAACAAACTCATGGAAATGGTTGCTATCATGGGTGACATGAGGGAGAAATGAATCAGTGAATGTTTTTTATTGTTTACAGGCTGACTATGTTCAAAAGGATCTCTCACGAGCTATGTCACGCAGGACAGAAGAACCAAGCATCAGGTGAGAACCTGCAGTAAAGTAACTGAACGCATGTAACATACTTGTAACGTTCGTACATGCTTTACTGATTAAGCCTCCTTTTAAAGCAGAAATATGGGACCTATATCACCAAACGAAGGAGTGAAAAACCACCGTAATGCTGTCACAACCCAAAAGCCCAAAGAGCAGAGGCCTCCAGTTCATTCAAAACCCCAGTGGGCTGCTCCTGACTATGGTGAGTGACTGGTGCACTGATCATTAATGATGGAATCAGAATCAATACAAACCTTTCAACCTTTTTCTGATTTTACGTATAGAAGAGGATGACGTCCCTGAGTATGAAATGGTTGTACGTGAGGAAGAGGAGGAGGCTTCAACTCCCAAACAGGAGGTACCATCACCACAATTCTTCAACACTGAAGAAGACATCATGCCTCCTACACGTCCGTACACAGAGCTGGACAGGAATGTGGTGAGTGTCCTTCATCTGAAGGGAAATGTGCAAACTACAATTGATGCACTTTTGTTTTTATTTCATGAATTATGTTTAGACACATTTAGGGAAAGCAGAATATAGGCTTTTTCCTTTCTTTCTTTCAGGATATGCTGAATCATACTTTAAGCGACATTGAAATCTTTGCGGGACAAGTAGCTGCAGCAGTTGCAAAAAATGCAAAGAAAAAGAAGAAAAACAAAAAAGGAAAAGGTAATGAAGCAAATGAAGGCTGACACGCAGGCTGGATCTAAATGATATACAGAGTTTCATCTGTTGCTGTGGTTTCTTTTCATATACATTTTGATTTTTTTTCAGTCATGGAGGGCATCCCCTCTGCTGAAGAATTTTCAGTGTGTCTCCGTAAGATCAAATATGCTTTCAACCTCCTGGTAAGTGTCACATTTCCACACTATGATCATGGTCAGCGTAGTTTCTGTGCACTCAGTGGTGAGTGGCTGCTGCGATGTGTTTATGTAAAGGTGTTCATTTTAACAGGGGGAGCTCAAGGGAAAAATTAATAATCCCAGTGTTCCTGAATTTGTTCACTCCCTTTTCTCCACACTAACATTTGTAAGTCACTATATTGCTTATTAATTCTTAATATTAGTAATTTAGAATAACATCAACACACATAATGTATAATTCTTCTTCCCAGGTGGTATCTCACTGTTCTGAGGATCTGCCACCAACCATTGTGGCGCCGCTGCTGACACCGCTGAGTATCCGTCTCATGAGTGAAGAGGCCACCACAGAGGAAGATCAGCTGTGGCAGTCTTTGGGAGACGCCTGGAACATCCCAAGGTAAGACACAGAGCAGCGTTGGACCACTTGCTTTTAGGATCTGCATTACATCAAAATCGCATTATACCTCTGCTGGATTTATAATTTTGTATTCATTTTGGTTTATGTGTATCAGCTGTATGTGATTTAGTGTCAGGATGATAATCAGGTATGACTTTGACAATGTCGCCAGCACCCAGTGGCCTGAGGACGATGAGGACATCCCAACATACACTCCTGTGTTCTTTGATGGATGGCAACCTCCAGATGTAACTGCAGCACCTGCATTCAGTGAACGTCAGAGCCGACAGAGTCCACAACCTGCGCCCAGTCAGGTAAGTCTTCATATGAAACGTTCAGTTTATCATCAGCACTGATGCAAAGGTAGTTTCTGAGCAGTATGACTACACTCTAGCTCAGGTTGTGGAAAAATGGAAGAAAAAAAGCACTTTCTCTATGCAGGTTTCATCTAATTGGAAACCACCACCTTCTCCACAAAAAGCACGGTATGCACAAGCACACAAAGTATAATACAGCATAATGTGAACGTTGTAAAGTTATAATTCCTGCTGTTGTTTTTTCTTTCAGCTCAGGTGAGTCAAAACCACGTTGCATGAGAGTTGCTCAGGACTTTATTTCAAGAAACCACATAGAGCTCACCATCAGAAAAGGAGAAATAGTTGAGGTTAGTATTAATGACAAGGACCAAGTACTCCTTCTGTACTTTTTTTTCTGCCCTATAATTTTTGAATAATGTACTTTCTCTATCCACAGGTGCTGGACACATCGAAGCAGTGGTGGAAAGTGAGAAACAGCAGGGGAGAGGAAGGCTTTGTACCCAATAATGTCCTGGATGCTCACGACGAACAACCTAACGAGGTGCGTTTTTTATGTGCCATGTGGCAAAAATACGACAGCACAGATCAGCTTAAGTTTTGTGTTATGGAACACTGATTAAATCTATTATTAAATCTAATACATCTAGGATGTTTTACAGTCCACACAAGAAAGGAAAAGGATGTGAGTCTTAGAATAAACATTTAAGAGTGACAGGAATCTTAACTCCTGTGTCAAACTGTACTTCAGTAAATAGTGAAATTATTTCATTCACATTATGCTTGAGTGTCTTAGTGATGTGTCTTTTTGTTTGACGTGAGCTGAATAAATTGTAGCACAAAAGGCACCACTGCAGCAAAAACAAATATTTAACGCAAATATGATCAGAATGATTACAAAATGTAAAATGTGACTAAGTATGTTTGGAAATTTTACATTTTTTAGTTCATCATTTGCAAACTGAAAGACAGCTCTGTAACACTGTATATTACAGCTGGTGGTAATAATAATAATAATATTTCCAGTATAAATATTTGTATTAGTAAAAAGCTTGATCATTGCTATTTCATAGGAAGCCGTGGGATCTCCTGTGCTAACAAAGAAGTCCAGGCCTGCAGATGTGAAAGCCTGGCTGGAAGACAAGGGTTTTAGCAAAATGTAAGTGATTAAATTTAGTATTAAATAATCTAGAAAATGAAATGGATTAGATAAAGATTTGAAATAAATAATTCAGATTTGATTGATCTTACACTTACACTGTATTGTAATGTTACACCGACTGTGAACTGGTGATAAGAAACCCATAAACCTCAATCAGCATTTAGAAAAAACAAAAAACAAAACTGCACTCAACTAACAAACGGTGGTTAAGTGCAGTTTGGTTAACATTTTTACAGCTAGAATGAACGTCACTGGTTGCTGACAGGTCAGAATCACTCATCTCTTGCAGCACTGTGCGCTGTCTGGGCGTGCTGAGTGGCTCTATGCTGCTGGGTATGACCAGAGACGAACTGAAATCAGTGTGTCCAGAGGAAGGAGGGCGAGTCTTCTTCCAGCTACAGGCAGTCAAGTCTTCCATGGCTGTAAGTGACACAACCACAGTGCAGTTTCATTTGTGTCCACTGCCCATTTGGAGAAGCATTAATATTAAACTGACATAAATGAACTACTTCCAACTGAATGTTGGTGTAAACATACACACTCTGTTTGTTTTGTGCTACAACACTGCAGGCTGCCAGTTAAGTGAGACCAGCAAGAGGACGTCGAAAAGCCATGGACACAGGTCACCAGTGGTTAAACACTATAAGCTTTCAGTTAACATTAAGTCTAAAAAGTGAGACTAGGTTTAGTATAACATGAATATAAATAATAATATATAGTCTCCTCTAAAACATTTTGTCACATTCACAAGAAATATGCTACATATTATATCAAATAACATAAATGTCTGTTTAAAATGTATATAACTTATGTTGTCTGGTATCACTCAGATCAGCATGTTTTACAATTTCATGTAAGTAAAAGTACATAAAATGACGACTGTGAAGTCTGGGGCCTGATCTGTGCAGTTATAACCTGTAAATAAAAGCTGTGCGCACACGATACAATGGTTCAGTGACTAAGCATGCTTTATTTTGTTGTTCAGACATTACACATGAATCTCATCAGAAACATCTGAATCAGTAAAACAATGACCATCTCAGGCAGTAAAATGGCTACAGATCAGTGAACACAAAATTAGGCAGGATTAAAACAACAACATTAAATAAGTGACAAGATGGTATAAAAACAAAGACACTGTGAAAACTAAACAACTAAAGTCAAACATATATTAACTGCAAGTATCCGAGTATTTGTAATAAATGCACTGTGAAGTTAGTATAGATAAGTTAATAGAGTTGAATTACTCAACCATTGGAAATGTTCATTAAGGTATTAATTAATAGTGATCTATGAATCTGTGATTAATGTATGTGAAGAACTGTGTTTTTGTGCTGACATCCAAATAAAGGATCCAAACTGCTCAGAGAGAAAATCAACAGTATCTCTGTTTCTACCTTTAGTGATCAGAGCAACAGAATAATCAGCAACAATTTTTAAGATTAATTGATCTTTGTAACATCTGTCAAGAAGAAATGATCATAATTCACTGGTTAGAGCTTCTTAAATGTAGAGATTTGTTGCTTGCTCTTTGTTTCATATGGTGGTAACTACATTCTAGTTTTAGGCGTATGTTTGGACAAAATATTGTGATTAAATAAACTTGCACTATACAGAGTTATATAGACAAAAATAGTAAGAAGATTAATCAATAGTGGAAGTAACTGTATGTCTGAGCTCTGCCTTTGCTAAAAACAACACAAAACTGCAATTATCAGTAAGATTAGTATTTGAGAGGTAGGATGCACTGTGCTGTGAGTGCACAGACATGCGGCTCTGTGGCGACTGTAAAAGAACAGGAAACAATAAGGTGGACATAAATACAGTAAATAACCAGTCGCAAAGCTGAATGGATAGAAAACTAAAACTAAAAATTCTAAGTTATAACATCTCATAATCATCTCCCAAAATGTTACAAAGCAGTCAATAAGATGGTTGTTAAACATTAATACTAATGTAAGGCAAATAATGACACAAAGCTGCAATAAGTAAACAGAAACATACTGCTTCAGTGTGCAGGTCAATGATGTCAAGACAGGTCAGTGTGGATCACAGTCCATCAGTAGTTCAGCCCGAGGAAAAAACAGAAAGGACTCAAGTTTTCTGAGAGTATGCAGTGAAATGAGTCTCTGCACCCAACAAAACCACAGAAAGTCAGTTCTACTGATGTAGAATAAGGATTAGTAAAAGTGTGACTGACTGCTATAGTGAGAACTTCTGGCTTTAAAGTAAGGTACCAAGGTATCAATCAGGTACCCTTCTATCATGCATGTTGCAGATATATTGAAACAACGAGAATTACCGGGAACAAAAATAAAATGTTGAATACAGTTGCTATAATTTTAAACAGGCAAAAAGACACTAAAATATTGTGTCTAATTAGCAAATACAAACTGCAAAATTCTATATTCATGACATACTAATCCACAATGATCAACAGCAACAAATCTTGACATCAATATACTGAGAATATAAAATTTCTTATCTGTATAACGCCTTTAAAAATATATGCTTTATACGTAAAATCCAACAATCACACAAATTCCACCATGTTCAGCACACAACTCCAGTGCATCCCTTAAAGGCTACTGCACTCTTGCTTAAAAAGATGGATCTTTTCCTCCTCATCCTTTTTCCGATTAATTCTTTCCATTCAATGTTGGTATCATGTTTCACTGGACAGTATCATCTACCTTTAAGAAGAATGCTCACAGTTTGATGGGAGCGGCAGAGCGGTGTGATAACATGATGTGTGTACAGTAAGAAAATCTGAGGCTTGTGATCCCAGCTTTAATCAGACATGGGGAAGGTTTAAAAAATGCTACAAGAACCATGCAACTGTGTTAACCATGTCCCAGCATGGTCTGCTCGTGTCTACATGGTGAACAATGCTGAGTTTAAATCTTTTTGCTGTAATATTCAGTGCAATCAAATTTCTGACTCTGAAGCTGGTTGGCAGCCCTAAATTAGTTAAGATGCTTTACATTACAGCTTGCTGTAAACAACTTATTCACTCCTGCCATCCATTATTCATGCAGTCATGCAAAGCACTTATGAACAGAGAACTAGAAAGAAATCAACTTTCATCCTCAAACAAAGGTAAAAGCTGTTTTAGACTGAACATGCAGCCAGGTGGTTTCATTTAGACTGGCGTGGATATTACAACAGCATAAAGGCCTACTGTATATAAATGAGGAAAAATATAAACTACTTGTTGTGCGTGATGAAGAGAAAAGCTTTATACATGGAAAGTTTTGAGAAATATGGGCATGCAGTGCCCAAAGCTACTGTAAAAAATGAAAAGGCACTGAAAGGATTAGTGCATATGTACATCGTACATTGTTCTGCATGCAAAGGGAAAAACTCTCTCTCTTCTAGTTTATTCACTGGGAAAGGAATGAATGTGATCAGGGTCCAAAGGACAGAGGGTATCTTCATGGTGGCGAGGGCGTTCTCCTCGGACAGTGCTTAATCCAAAAATACTGCACGTGTGTGGATGAATTGTAGATTTTACTGTAGTTAAAATGTACAATTCACATTAGCCTTTATACCATCGAGCCAAAAATTATTTTCTACAGTTTCTCTGTTTTTTTTACATCAGTTCCCTTCATTTGCAGCTAAAGAGAACTGTTTCCTGGAATGTTTATAGTCAACCACAGGAAGTCTGCTTTGTCTTTTAACTTGAGATTTATGAAGTCTTTCTGTTCCTGTCTGAACTGATGAAATTCAGAGACATAAATAAACCACACTGAGCGTGAAATTCAAAGATCAAGACTGTATAAGCAGAATGACTGGATAGTAGGAGAACAACAACATTCAGAATAGGTTTGCAGTTTAAATGTGCTGGTTTTTATAAATACTACAGCGATACTATACCATACGATGCTGAGTAATATCTAATGAAAACATATCACGCAGTAACATCTGTGTGATCACTTGGTGGCTTTGGCAGGATCAGATGCAAAGTCAAATGCATGGACTAAGAAGTAAAGAGAACATTGTCCTAAAATGTCTCCAGTGTGGAAAACGTGTCCTTAGTGTTTCCCTGCTTCATTCACAAGCAAACTTCAGTGTAGGTTAACACTGCAAACCTTATCATCCTGACTGAGCCTGAGTATGTCACAAAGAACAACACAAAGAGAGACTTTAAAAATGTTCTGGGGAAAGCATAAAATATACATTTAAAAATCAAACGAACTTGTTGAGTTAGAACGACTCATTGAAGAAGCTAAAGTGCTCTGGCTGCACTGTATCCTTGGCCTTTTGGTACCTGTGTAGCTGTTAGTGTGTGGCATGCTCATAGTTACGAAGGGTGATGTTTAAACTGTAAGTAGAGCAAACAGCAGAATTACTGTTAAGCTGCCTCTCTTCGTTGTCATGCTGGGTGGACCACAGGGGTGGGAGTTTACATTACAAGACAGAATGACTGTCATTTCAGGGGCGTCCCGGCAGAGGGCCCATGGACAGAGAGTCCTCCTCATAAATAGTGTCAAGCTCTTCTGTGCGTACAGCGTGAATGATGAGATGAAGCTCCTCAGATAGAGTCTCGCTGCGGTATGCCACACGGATATCAGGAACATTAGTGCGACGGATGTCGTTGCTCTCGGGGCCTTCCTTGGAATAACTGGGGCCCAACCAGTAGCTTTTGGCCTGGAAGAGACATGAATGGGAAGCTCAGATATGAATAAAATACAGAAGAAAAACACAGCATCTGACTGAAAACTATGGAACATGTTTTTAACAATATTAATATATTTTTGCATTCAAGTGTCTCACCACTAGTAAAAGTCTGAATAATGGCTGAGTAACATAGAGATATACATGTAAAAACTTCACATACTGATTAGATACACAAAATGAGTAAAATTAAAAAGTAGTTCACCTTGTGTGAAAACCCGCTCATGAGGACACTGTTTCTTGCCAGCTCACACATGTCACAGGAGCTCAGTTTCCACACCTGAGTAGCAATGCTGTACTCCTCCATCAGAGGCTCCTGCACACAAACACACACACACGCACTCACCAGAATTTACTGCAATGTATCCTCATCTCTTCTGACAATGTTTTTACAATTTATAACTTCGATGTGCAAAGATGAACTTCTTTAACTGACCTTGGTGAAATGGAACTGAAGAGGATCATCAGTGGACAGAGACACCATGAGGCCTCTGGACAGGTACTCTGGCAGCGGATTGCGGTGGTAACTGAGAAACAGACTGTTGTTACTCAGTGGTGACATGGCAATGCCAATTTGAGCCAGGTAGTACAGATACTGCAGCACTGGGGCCTGACAGATATCAAAGAGAAGAAAATATCAAATAATTAATAATCACTTTGTCTTTCATAAAATATAATGTTGTTCAAACTAGTAAAATTGTTACTTAAAATCGCTGTAACCATTTGGCTACCATAGTGCTCCACCGTGGAATTTAATTAAAAGCTTTCTGACACAGACTCAACAATACAGGAAATATGGAAACAGGATATGTGTCAAAAAGTAGTTTTTACAGTTCAAAAGTAGTTGATGTGTTCAGTCTGTTTAAGACATAAATCACTCATCAATTAATATTCTACACAGTTGTCAAAAGGGAAAATTCACCAAACTTTTTAGCAAGTTTTCTAATGACATGATATAGTGAAAGTAACACAACCACACAAATATTTGTAAAAACATTTTCAGCCCAGTAAAATATTTGCAAAGCATTGTTAGAAACAATCAAGTATGTCCTGTTCTGACCTTTCTGAGCAGCAGCCCATGTGAGATGTTCTCAGATAACATAAAACCTGACACCAGGTGGTGGATCGGCCCTGCCTCCCCACAGTGAGGTCGCAGGACAAATGTATGGAAGCCTCTCCGCCTGTGTCAGACAGATGTAATAAAAAACAATGTTAGTTAAGTCTCATGTATTTCAGGTTTGTGTTTTTCTCAATTATTACTGCGTGAGCATGTTGTGAATTATGTTTAACTGCCCCATACCTTCGCAGGTGGTTGAGCACAGTCATGTTGGCGTAAGTATAGTAGAGGTAGTAGGAGTAAGGAGGGTTGTCTTCTTCTGTCCAGTTTGCTGGCAGCGGACTGTCAAGATTGAAAATGTGGTGCTCAGGTTTCGACTCATCGTCCACGCTGTCAAAGCCGACCACCTATTAACATGAGTGCAACCCATAAAACAACAATCAGTCTTTTAAATTTGAATCATCAGCATAGGTTGGATTTCATGTGATTTGATACTCACATGCTCCAGGAAGAGATGCAGCTCAGGATGACTGCGGGGATTGACTGTGACTTCGAACAGTGGCATGAAGATATTCTCCAACATCTCCTGGAAATTAGCCAGCTGCTTCTTTGTGTGGTAAACGTCACTGAAGAGATGGTGATGGTGGAGAGGGACAGTTGTTGAATTCACAGAAATCATTACTGTTTATTTGTTGTTGTGAAAATTATAACAGATTTATTTACAATGTAGGTTTTATTCTAACAGGCTAAAAGCTTGAATCAATGCTTACACTGATTTACTGTTGCTTGTATTTAGTTTTCTCTACTGACGAGTCTTCTACTGATGTGTCAATTTATGCTTATGGTACAAACATGTATCCTAAGACATACACCACACAAACAGCTGCTGTGACATTTAGTTTTAACTGATCTTTTCTTTGATTAATTTATAATCTAGAGATTAAATCAGTGGGAGCCCGTCAATAGGGGGCGCTGGGGCTCCGCCCCACCAGTCTCACAGGAAGAGGAAGAAGAAGAAGAAGATAGGAATCACATAAAATAATTTTAGAAAAATAAATGATCTATATATTATACAGACCATGAGTACTATGTATAATCTGCATTCAAGTGTAGTTCAAAAATGTTCTCTCACTCATTTACCACGACCGAAAGGTCGTGTGATGCATTTCCTGTTCCTTTGGGGCGCAAAAATCTTTACCATAAACCTACGCTATAACTGGTAACCCCCTACAATACAAAGTATAGGAGAACCTTGGGGTGCAAAATTTTGCGCCCAAAGCATGCGCAGAAGACCGAGGCTACAGCTCCAGACCAGGAAATTCAACTGGAAACTCACAGCGCAGCTTGTGTTTTGTTTACAGTCAGTCAGAGGAGCAGCTTTTTGTCACAGATAATGCTAATTCAGAAGCTAAAAAGTGAACCGTTCCACAGAAGAACCCCACAGGAAAAG
>JAUBNQ010000023.1:12983800-13004116 GCA_032353495.1 Ctenopoma kingsleyae
ATGTCTGTCATAATTTAGAACCATGTCCAGTTTTATTGGGGACGTTTAATTCAGACACATGAGCAGACATAACACAGCTCGGTAATAATGCCGCTACATTGATTGAAGTTGGTTCCCGCTGACACGCAGAAAGCAGACAGCAAAACAAAAGTAACGAGTTGAGTGTTAAACGTATGGTGCAATAAAACTACTCTTAGAGTACTTTTTTTCCAAAAAGTTACTTAAGTAAATGTAACAGAGTAAATGTAACTCGTTTCTACCCACCTCTGGTCATAATGGTGGTACTTGGAGAGCCAAATATTTTTTGAGGTGGTACCCGGTGTAAAAAGTTTGAGAACCACTGTTCTAGATAATGGATCATAGATGGTGTTGCTCTCTTGGGCTAGATTAAAAAAATGTGTGGCTAAATATACTTGTTCTGCCTTCTCATGTAAAATCTGTGTATGGGAAACACGGTATAGACTATTGAGAATAAACACTAAAATGTAAGGTAAGTAATTGCCATGCACAGTTCAAATAGAACAAGCAAGCAAAACAGAGAGGAATTAAGACATAGAAAGAACCAAAGAGAAAATCACTACACAGAACATATATACTGAAGCAGAGCTCACTCACTCTAGGTCTGCCGCACTGTCGATTTTCATGAAGTCCTGTTTGGCACGGAGCAAGATCTCTGGCTCAAGCCTTGGGGTGATATGCAGCAGCACAGAATAGTGTGGGCAAAATAGGGGGGCAGATGGGCAACAGAGGTAGTGAGAAAAAAATGTAACACACAAAGGCAGAGAGTTCAAATATGTGCACATGTGAACACGCACGCACGCACGCACACACACACAAAGCATTAGGTACAAGCTGATTAATACAAACAGAAAAATATCATCATTAGTTAGTAGTGGTGAACCCTGATTGGTAAACAGGGGCCTGCAGGGGCGTGCCAGATAAACACCCAACAATTGGCTTAGTGGTGCATATAGCTTCGGCTCTGGCAACAGAGACAGAACCCACTTCCTCATAAAAGTTTGTTTGGAAGAAGACTAGGAGAACATCAGGACAGCTGCTGGCTTGCCCAGTTAGCTGACTGCCAGAGTTAGTTAGCCCACAAACTTAATATTTGAAGCTGATGAATTCATGGATAAAAGCAAGACTGTATGTAAAAGGATGAGGAAGGAGGGTGAGCTACATCTGTCTGAGGTAATGTAAATAGTTTACATAACTTTTTTGTGTGTAGAGTGTGTTTTGCATTTTCTCACTTAATGTCCTGGCTGATTTGCCTTTCTAATCGGTGCCGTCGCTCCTCCAGCTGTTCAATGGGACTGTCCTCTGGGAATTCATAAGGAGCGCTTCGCATCTCGCTCTCTGCCATGCTACGTGTGAACAGCTCCTGGTGTAAAATTATATAATTTATGACATCATATAATGGCAAAAGGGTATCATGGATATTACACATGTGGACATATGGTAGACACACATAAACGAACTGTTGCATTTACTTTGCAATAAATCTATAAATACCCCTGGGAGATATTGATCTGGTGAGATTAAAATGTTGTTTTGAACATTTTTAAGTGAGGTTACACTTTCCAAGATTTTTACTACAACTTAATGTAATGTTTGATGCTTCAGCATTACCCTATAACACATTTTGAGGAGAAATGTCACATATTTTGATATTTATAGTTAATTAGACTCAACTGTTTTGGAGAACTTTGATTTCAGGTGGTTTACAACTACTTTCTACAAATAGCATAGCGAGCGCAGTTAAACAAACTGTAAAGCCTCTGAAAGCAAATTTGTGATTTGTGTACATATAAAATCTGTTTTGTTTCTTATTGCCTTACAATAGATACGGGGTGAAAAGGGGACTTCAAAAGTTGACTGCAGAAAATGGCTAAGACATCACATTTCCACAAGTTTATGTCCTGCTTGTTCAACAGCAATTTTATAAATAGCTTTTTGCATGTATTCTTAACAAACATTGCAGATAAATTAAGATGGAGCACTTCAGAATGGGAGGAGTGAGAGAAGTAGAGAACCCCAAGTCGAGTACAGGTGCAACAGAACAAAAGCAAAGGACAACATTTGATCTGCTTTATTTTAGCCAGTACTGAAAACACACATGATGTGTGCTGATTTGGATCAGTTTGGGATATCTCTGTTTTAAAGGCATCACTGTGGATTTTACAGTCTTGCATTATTTGTTTATTTCCTGTAGTTAACCATCTTATTGTATTTAAACTGGTAAGAAAATGGAAGCTAAAATGATTGCTTTACAAAGACAAAGTCACAAAGATGACTTATAGTTTATTAGTTCACTGCTTTAATATGTACTTATGTTACGTGAGTTAACTTGCCTGCTTGTTTTTCAGAATTAGAAAATTTAAACAAATACCAGGAACAACTGATTAAAATATCTGACTAAAAAACTTCAGATTTTTTATTATTATATTATACTATATTATATTATACTGTGTTTAACTTCACTTAGACTGGCTGTATGTATAACAAATGTAATCACGTCATTAGTTTACCTTAAGTCTTACCTCAGCAATCTCTTTGAATTTTTCTTCCATGGATGTTCGCAGGTCAATTGGGTAGTGTGTGAGAGAAACTGGTGTCCCAGGAAGGGATCGCTGGGGCTTGAGGGGCTTGGGCCCAGATGCACCACACAGATCTGTAATCAGATACAGACAATATGTTATAGTAACACAGTGAGTCACCATGACTTCAAAATCATGTATTATTCATTACTGAGTCTTTATATTCAGCCCTGTGCTCTGTTAAACTTGCAATGGAGTAACAAACTGCAGAAAATGAGCTTACTGAACACAAAACAACTTATAGTGTGTCACTTAATAATAGCTTTTAGAACTGACTAGAAACTAGAAAGATGCAATGTAACATGTAAAAACAAGTGTTTGTTTATGCTTTATTTTCCAGTACATTTTCTGTAATCTTTGCACATGGTCTTAGATATACAAAATGTAAAACTACTTTTAAAGAGCAGTTTTCTGCATTTAGAGACATTTTTCTTTTCTTTTTCTTTTTATAATGTCTTTTTATTTTACTCAGGAATATCACACAGAAAAACACTTTTGATCCTTGAGCTCATACAGCACAGACACAATCTGACCGTGTAATATGAATACAGTGACAGCATGAAAATCCTTGTAAATGTCAAAAGAACTGAAGTCCACTCAAGAAAAGACGGTTGTACAAGCAGCTACAGTGTCAATGATATGACATGAGCATGAACGCACTTGAAAACATTTTACCTGAACTCACGAAAACACATTTACATGTGGGTAAACACACCTGACTGTGACACAAAGAGGCCCTCCCCACTGTAGGCCTGCTGGAAACAGATGACACCAGCTCTATTCCTGACAAAGCCTCACTACCAGGGATGTCCTGATCCAAGTCCTTTAATATTAGGTATCTGTCAGTACTGTGTCCAATCCCATATTTATTTAGCTTGAGTAAAATGTACTTAATTATGTATGTGACACATTGAAATAATAGCTGTCTCTGACTTAATCTGACACAACTTATTTTAAAGGAGCTATGTGATCCAAATACTGGAGACCCCTAAAACTCATAAGTTAAAGCTTTTTTCTTAAACTAAGTACAATCACAATTCACATGTCGTTACACCAAGTGGCGCTCTGTACACACAAACAATCTTTGGATGTGCACAGACACCAACTACAGAGAGCACTTTAACCAATAGGTTACTCATGGGTTCATTTTCACTGCCCAGACTGGTGCCAATACCGATCCTCTGGATCTCTACTAAACACATTTGTCTCTTAAGACTTTGGTACACTCAGAAACATCACATTTACTGATTCTTGTGTACAACCATGAATTTAGCTTAAGGAGAAGCATAATTTAAGGTAGTATCATACTGATGTGCACACACAGTAATTCACTCACTCATAATAAGTCTGAGGCTTTGGGAGTGGTGTGTTCACTCGCCGCTATAATTGGTGTCATTATTGGTGCTGTGTCTGCCATCTGCTGTCTGCCTCCAAGGCTGTGTTAGAAATGAACAAAGGGCACAGTTTAAAGGACGTGAGTACCATGATCTGCTGACAATATGTGCTGAAGGACATAGAAAGAGCTCTTGAACATACATGCATATCATTATTGCCCACCTCTGATTGAATACTGAAGACACAAAACAATAAATCAGACTTCAAAAACTTGACAAAACTTCATCTATAAATATTCAGTTTCTTAAATAAACATACAGTATAATGTAAACAAACAATTTTTAACTATATAATGAGAGTACTAATTCTGAATAATTTCAAACAGATGTTTGGCATTTGTGTACTGATATGTCTCAATCCTTTTGGGTATGCATCATTATGTAAAGTAAACGCTCATTTGTGCATATACAGTAAGGACATGTACCATATTTTAACATGGACAAACAGATGACTTTGAGTACATGGATGGTCACACGCATAAACAGTCATTCCCAGTATAGTATCCATGTAATCCTCTGGCCTTTCCACCACAGATGACACCTAATCCAGCAACCCCAAACTCCATTTGTCACAGTGACATTGTAGTGGGGAACACAAACCTTCATCTCCAGTTCTCCCTGCTCTGCTCTGTGATAGCAAAAATCACACAAAAACAACACAAACACAGCAAGGGGACAGCATGCAAAACAATAAAAATACCTAATAAAAAAAGTTGGATAACTTAAACTTAACAAAAGGTTTAGTCGTGAAGGCTTGTGTGAGCTGAGTCTGCACACCACCCACCTGTTCTTTTGATCCCTACCAGAGTTGTGGAGTATCCCTGCAGCTGCCTCTACTCCATTAGGATCAATAAATTGCTTCCATCCTGTCTCATCCTTTCTGTCCCTCGGGCCAATAGTTGCAGCAGTGTCATTCTAGTTTCTATAAGTCAGTAGTAAAACAAAACAATGTACAGTATCCCCAGGGACATGGTCTATCTCTCCAACAATCTATATAGATTTGTAAACTTTTATTTTCTCCAACATGCTGTTAAGTGTATTTTGACAACAAAACTATTTGTTTGCAACAAATGTCCAAAAAAAGTCCCATAAGCAGCATATTATTATCACGGCTTCGCCATCAGGCCCACCGAGCCAATTATTGAAAATGATAAACTATGATATTTCTTCAGAGAACAAATTAGATTTAGCTGCTGAAGAGAGGAACAACGCTTCTTCCATTAATACATGCAATGCAATGTCTCACCACAAAAACAACATTCAAGCTAACCACCATTTTACTGAACACATCTGGCCTTGCACCTGCACATAACAATCATATAATATCATCACAATATCGCTGCTAAGACTAAAACAGTATTACTGAAAAACCTTAAAATAATATGTATATAATATAAACCATATATTTGTATTATTCTGACATTCAATTCTAGGATAACAAGATGATGCACCAATACAAAACCTCTTACAAAGTTAAAACTCAGTGCAGCCAGGGATGTCACACAGCAACAATGCATGATAGGCATCTTATGAGAAATATTGTTGATTGTCCCAGTAATGTGATCTAGTTTACTTTTTGGCCTACTGCAAATGTTCCTCCTGTGTTCATTAACAATTGTTTTTCTTTACAGATTTCCCTTCATTTCCACAGAGGCAGAGCAATGACACATGCTTCAGATGTTCCTTAGCAACCACAGATCAGAATAAACCTCTATTTTGGATTTTCATCTTGAAAATATATTATCAGTACACAAAAGGCATGGTGCAAGCAACCATCAAGGGTGAAGAAATCTGCCAACTGAAAACTACTGCCTGCAAATTCACTTTCAAAACAGTAAATAAGGCATAATTTTCTAATTTAAAATCATGCCTGTGTAGTAATCATGAATGTCTGCCAGAAAGACAAAATTACATTTCAGCGTATGCTTAAAATACAAGACGAAATCTCAGTAATGTGGTGAGAGACATTTACTTTAAGTGCTACTCCACAGCTTCCTCTAGCATAAACAGCCTTTAATAGAGGACAGCTACAGTAAGTTACTAGTCACTGCCATCACATACACCAACACACAAAACAGATGTCAGCTGTTCTCACAAAAACACCGCCTCATAAACATCAGGAAGGTCAGCATATTCACTTGGACTTTCAACAAGATCACTGACACCCCAGTCCTTGTGGGAGTTCACAGTTTGTGTCTGCTCACACTGGTGTCCTAATGAAGATGTCATTCTAAATAATTATATTTATTTTCTTCCATTGTCAGCGGCTCCTGTTTTCTGTAATTTGGCCATATACTGCATATGTTTGTCAAGAAACGCACATTAATCTCAGTGGTTAATCCACATAATACTGCATTATGCTGAACTTTGGCAAACAGAAGTAGGAGTAGATGGCTCAAATGCAACTGCCAGACTCTGCAATAAACTGTGAAATGCACTAAGCTTGGAAGATTAACATCATAGCAGCAGAGCAACCAAACAAATGCATAATGAATTTGTTTGTTCTTCCATCTGTTTATGCTTCCCCATATATTTCTACATTTCCTCCCTGTACTCCCCATCAACATGCTTTTGGTTTAATATAGTTCACAGCAACTGTGTTTGGTGTCACTACGGGCTTGCTTGTGCATTATTTTTGGAATGATAAGTACCATGCCCAACATAAAACTGGTGAAACTTCTAGTAACACAGTATTCACATGAACTGGTTCTACAGTATAAGGTACTGTTCATGATTAATCAGCATAGGTTACAGTACCTCTATCTCTCTGTCTTGTCCTGTTCTCACAATCTCCGTTACAGTCGCAGTGGCCTTGTCTGAGCTCTTGCGGGATGCTGGGACATATAACTAGGCCTGGGACGGCAGATGCACCCTCCCCCGCCGGTACAGTAGGAGAGAGAGGATGACAGCAAAGACAGAGGAGAGAGAGACAGGATATGCTCTCTCATAAACACCAGCTGCTCTAATACCAGGATCACACAATCTCTTCTTTTTCTTTTCTTTTTCTTTGCTTGTAACTGTCAAAAGCTCCGGTTTGTTGAAGAGGCAGTTTTTTCCCCTCTTCCCTCTGATTCTCTCTCTCTCTGCCTCTGTCTCTCAGCTGCTTCCTGGATTACGCTGGTTTTCAGTGCATGAACAGCACAGCCTTCAAGCTCCCGGATTTAAATACTGGGTTGGAACATACCACGTGGCAAAAAAGGGGAGGACAACAGAGCAGTTCATGCTCTAATGTGCTGTAAGATGGAGGAGGCTGTGCATCTCTGGCCACTCCTACTTCTTCTCAACCTCCCCCTTATTCATGAGCACACAGATTCCCACGACTACAAAGCACTTATTTATGTTACAAATACCAGTATTTTTATTATAGAACAATTATTAGATGTCCACTAAATACAAATTTAACTGAATACAAATTCAAGCATTCCTTTTTAGTAAATATAATCAAAAATATTTAACTGATACTATATTAAATGATTTGCATCACTGTAGCACTGTGGTGACTGGTTTGTTATTTTTTACAAATAACAATTTTTCTAATTGTACTCGCTTATTAATTGTAACTATTTCAATTAGCTCATTGTTGTGACTTACTGTTTTACCACTATTAAGTTCTAGCGTACGGAGCCCCCTAGGGGTCACATAGTAGAATTTTTTTTTAGGTGAAATAAGTGGTAGAAAAAAATTCAAACTATGTGGTAGAAAAAGAAATTCAGGCAATGTGGTAGAAAAAAAAATTCAGACGAAAAAAACTCTCCGCCCATTCGTTAATCAGGCCGGCGAATGTGACCATAGATTATGGTGACCATAGATTTATTCATACTTTTATATTTTAATGTTAGTGTTTGTGTTTGTATTTTAAATGTTACTTGTATGCACCTTGGGTCTGAGAGTAACGCAATTTCAATTCTCTGTATGTCCTGTACATGTGGCAGAACTGACAATAAAGTTGACTTTGACTTTGACTTTGACTAGATCTGTGGCATTACTGTGGCTTTAGCTATGGGCGACTTGGGCAGCCTTCCAGAGCAGCATGTTGCAGGGGTCGGCATTGCCTGTCCTCACAATAACATTCCGAACGGTGGTGATTGGTTTGTTTTACTTCCTAATGAACCTTGTTGGATTACATGCTCTAATTCTACTTTGTGAGCTAGACAGGAGCTGCCTGACAGGCACTCAGAAGTACTGTAGGTTACTAGGTGGGGTGGACGGTGGGGTATCCACCTTGATCAGGTCTGCTCAGGTCTGGTGTGGGGTAACTCATTTAAAAGTGCACTGCTAACACCAATAATATAAGTCACACTGCTGCTACCAAATAAACCGATTCATTCATAATACTGGATCTTGACCATATTCAGGACATACGTATTGTTGCATTTTATCTGGTTTTCCAGAAAAGCCCCGATCAAAGAGCTGACATATAGAGGCATCCATTCACATTCACAGCTATGGGAAATTTAGAAGGCACCACTTAACTTAACATTCATATCACTGAGCACAAATGCAGTAAATGTGTGGCTATATATCTGCATGTACATACAAGTGAGCTAATTTACGTACTGAATACTGTGTAACGTCTTCTGCTGATCACATGATGCCAGGAATGCTATTTCCTTCCTCTCCCATGATTGCTGTGAGCCACAAGGACAGCCTGGTTGCTGTGTTTCACAATACACAAAAATGTGCTAATTCTCCATTTTATTGCAAGTCTCCATTTTTAAACTACTACTCCATTCATAAACTAGTACAACACAATTCCTTCTAGCATATTAAATCTAGCCAGGATCTAGTGACATTAGTGCCTCGACAACACTGAAAAATGTGAATTTCTTCTTTTCATATATATTATATATTCTTGATGAAGGATTTACGAACCATGCTGTGCTATACAGTGTATAGCTTGTTTGTAATTCAGAACAAAAACAGACAAAGATTTTTTATAAATTTTAACTACGCAACATATGTCCCTCCCCCACTCTAGACACATCAAGATATTACAGTAAGCTCACTTAACACTATTGAGGAGTATTTAAAAAAGGTTTATCTATGCACACTGGATCCTCTCATAGCTATAATCATTGAATAGTCTGGTATTTTGCAGCTTAACCATATAAAAAAATCAGAGTTATATAGTTTAAAGTTTTATAAAGTTAAACATTTTATTTCTAAAACATATTTGCCACCATTTAATTGATCTCAAATATAAACATTAGCGATCAAAGTACTTATTTTAATTTATGTGAAGAAAAAAGATCATACTGTATTATTTGTGCAAGGTTGTGAGTAAAATATTGTATATATATATATTAAAAAAAAAAATGTTGAGGTTGTTGTTCAAGTTGTTGAAGTCTCCTGAAATGTAGAAGAAATGTAGATACAGTGCTTGCTTTTTCATCCAATATACTGAGGCAATTGTTTTCTTAAACTTACTATACTGAACTTTAAGATTGAAATGACATATATAAAGTAAGTGATGAGTTTACAGTCTGGTGGGAAGTTCATTTAGACTGTGTATGTGTTCAGTTAAAACTGAAATCATATTTCTTAAAGTAGCTCAGAGGTTTTGGTTTCTTGTTTAATGCCAGCTTGAGCTCTACTGTGCTCAACGCATCTATTTCCCAAGAGACAAATCAACAGCACATGGGAGTAACTGTGCACCATTTCCCACTCCCTTTCTCCCAGATAAACACAAGCGCTCATATTATAAAGGCTGTTGTCAAGCAAACCTAATCTCTAACCCTGCACAAATATTCCCATGTGAATAAAACAGGACAAACACTCAAGCACAATACTCTGGGCTTCTCAGCATTCATGTGGATGTTGCGTATCTCTCCATCAGTCCATCAGTAATCTTCTCAAAACAATAAATGCTCTCTGCAGACCATCACACACAAAAACATTTCTCTACACCCATATAAACACATTTGTAGATGTACACCACCAGTGCATACACCCTGAAAGTCACACACACTAGCAAAAACAAACATAGTCATCCAGATCTTTGTCTGGTTACCATACCTCTTACCACCTCTGTCAGTGCAGCTCTAACCATATCTGAATAAAGCAGAGTGCCACTTGACACTGACAACATGTAAAACACAGTACTTAGCGATGCTTGGTCATCAGGATGTTAATATCCCATCCCTGACACCGAAGGTGTGTCGCAGATCAAAGCCAGAGGCAATAAAAGAGTGCTGCTTCATAGAGATTCTAAGTGAGGAAGCGTCTGATAACACATATTGTTTCTAGGAACTTCAACACAGCCTCACATGTATATGCACATGTAGTTGGTTTGTGGAACTGTCTTTACTACACAATATTCAAGTTAAATCAATCTTTGGATGTTCTTTTGTCTGGCCAATAGTCTAAGACACAAATATGCAGCACATTATATTAAGAAATCAGAGAATGATGGGCATTTATAAATGAAAAATATGATGATGATGATCACTGAGATCATTAAATGAACATTGGGCAAGTTATTCACTGGCTCACTGATGTCACAGGACAATAAAAAGCCAAAGAGGGGCCAAACATCAGCTGACACTGGTTCATCTGTTATCAGATGAAGTGGATTTTCACTAGGTGCCACACGGCAGAGACAGAGCAAAGCAGCATGCTTAACTGTACCTCAGCAATGAAATATAACCCATGAGCAAATCACTCCAGTGAGATATAATGTGTCCTACCGCACGATGTTGAGTCTAGCTGCCCTGTGTGTGAATGTGAGTGTGTGTTTATGGTATGGTGATGATTAAAAAGACAGATACAGTGAAACTGCTGGCTATCTATCAGCAAAAGTCCACCTGTTGTTGTGATAGCTTTCAAGGACTTGGTTCCTAGTTCTCTAAAATCCTTTATTCAGAACTGAAACACTGTCAAACAAAGCTATGAATGGCAGAAATAAGCCAAGACATTTTCCCGTCACAAACACAGAGCAAACCATTCCTGCAGAACAGTGACTTGTTTACAACTGATGGTCTGACTACGTTATACTTCTGTAAAAGAGACTTCCTCTAGAGGAGAGATGGAAAGGTGCAGCTATTTAATGTATTTTTAAAAATTTTACCAAACAAAATCCCTCATATGTACACACACATGCTTGGCTAGTTACAAATGCTGTTCTGTAATATGAAAGTCAGTGTTGTGATACAGTACCTTTCTAGTTACAATTAGTCCCAAATGTCTCTTCAGTGATTCAATCAATGCTCTACATTTTACAGAGATTCTGCTTTATTAGTGGTGAAAACAAACCCACTGTGACACCCTTTCAGCAGAGTGACACCTACACTATGCCATAACACCCACAACCACAGCTTTGAGATTATGAGGTCCTGAGCAAGGTCCTGTTTGCTTGTCATGTATTTCTATCTACTGCAGGAGTGGTGGGTGGGGTGTGGTGAGGAGGGTGGGCATCGGGGTTGCCAGTTGTGCAGGTTAAAGTCCATAGGACACTAATGTGTTGTGCTATTGATTCAAGGAGTGTTAACAACTCTCCACCAAGAGGTTTCAGAACAGAGCTCACATGACTTGTTCCATCATGAGATCAGAATACACTTCACTTCAAGAGAAAAGCCCACAGAGATATGTCATGACAGAAATAGTACGTCTGGTTAATAATGAACCACAAAAAGGGGAGGGTGGAGTGGTACATCAGAAGTACACCAACCAGACAAACAAGCAAACAGATCAATGTGGAGCTGACAGTTTGAAAAGACCGCTCCCCTGATCCTGACTGGTGTTTGCTTGGATCACCTGACCATTAACTGTAGAGGTTCAGCATTGTGAGTGCATACCATGTAACATAAAGCTTATGACCAAAATACAACTGTTAATTAGCTATTAATGAACAGGAGTAACATATATTTACAGTAAGCACATACATAAAAGGCACTGTTTTCAGTATTATGTTTTCATGCTAGTATCATAGTTTTATATGAAACATAAGAGTCCTGCTAAACTACCCACACATTATAAATTACCATACAAAGCACAGTGGATAATCCATGTACTATAATCAGGTAGTTACTGAATTGACAAATACATTTGAAAGGAACATAGAAAATTTGTTCCAGCAACACAAAAGACAGGTTGGAAACCCAGACAGACAAAGATAAAAGGTACACAAGGTAGTGTCAAGTTAGAGGCTAGTATATAGTAGATCAAAATGGAAAGCATAGCAGTGACACACATTGGAGAGAGGAATTCCCTTCACTTCTCTGGCAGATACTTTAATAGCCCCTATATATCACGTCACATAGTTTCGGCTGCAAAGCTAGGACATTACATATTCTGCTTCATGTGATGCGCTGAGGGTCCAATGGAAGAGAGCTGTATGCAGGCACAGACAAAGCCCAGTAGATGAGAAAACTGACCAAGTAATCAATTATTCCACCAGCAAATCAACATTTACATAAGCTTCAATGTGCTTTAAATGTCCAGGAGTGATGGTGATAAGACCTTACTGGGAATAAATAAACTTCCAAAATTCTTGAGGGCAAAGTGCCATGGAGCTGAGCTATTTCTGGTGATGTATCAAAAAGCAACAGAAAATATTAAAACCTTCAGTTCATGATTAAAACACCAACCTGCAAATACAGCAGATATTTCTAGAGCAGAATTTGATGAAAGCTAACAGACTGGTGTGGTCAGATGGAAGTACTGTAACAAATAGGCTACACAGGGCTCTTACGATGGACTTGGAGTGCAGAAAGCTCAGCCAAGCAGCTAATTAAGTGGACTTAAATGACTGCATGGATGGAGAGACTTCTAAGTTATTTATTACTGCAGCAAAGACTGGCTTCCTCAGCAAATACAGTGTAGTGTGTGTCAACATGAATAACTGCTGAAGATCTTCTGCTGCATCCCTCCCAACACTGAACAGTTGTACTGTGGTATGGCACAACGAGGAAGTAGCTTTTTATTTAAATCAGTATCAACACTGAATTACTTCACAGATAAAGCCTAACATCCTAGCTTTTCGCCATAGAGGCCAGTTAGCACATCAAACACAAGCATTTATAATATAGCATTTGAGATTAAACTGACTATCAATGTTAATCTTATAACTAACAATTTTAAAATTTAAGTAATTAAAGTAGCTAAACCCACATTTTGTCGCATACATTTTTTGCACTTCTTCCAATATTAATTCATAAGGCCTGAGGACACTGTCACAAAAGCATGCTAAAATGTACTCAGTGAGACTCAGTCTTTTTATAGTCACATCTCCATCTGTGTGATGTTGAAAGCATACTCAGTACTCAATGCAGTGTCCTAAATAACATCTCAAACAGTCAACATTCAGTGACTACAAATAGTATTAAACACTATCATACATACAGCACTAACATTATACGACCGACATAATGATAGTTTCTTCATAGTCACTGTATATTCAGAACAAAAATAAAAACCTTTTTGAAAAATACTGAGGTTATGATAAGAGACGTGAAGCTGCATGATAGAACAACTCCAATGTTCTGTCTAACTCAATCTGATGGGATAAGGCGTGTCCATAGCCCGTCGGACTCTGATAAACTGTTGTGGGTACAAGGGCAGGGCACAGGGGCCCGCTAAGGGCTCAGCATTTCTCTACAATCTGCCAATTTCTGCATTACTAGGAATTAAAAGAAAAATGTAAAAAATACTTGGCTGCATATCCATATATACAGGTACATACAGTATGGGAAACCTATAACGTTTTTAGAGGTACAATGACTCCTATCCCAAATGAGTTGTTTAATCAGCATGGGTATGAAAATTAAATCAGAGAGAACATTCTTATTTAGAGAATCTCTTATTTAGCAGTCAAAATTATTGTTTATCGGTCATTAATTGATGAGCTGACTGACAAACAAATGTATCATTTTAGGTTGTTTTTTAAATGAAAGTAAGGTGTATTCATTATTTTAGCTCAGTAACTGTATTGTGCCTTGTTCCTGTCATATAAACAATAAAATCTCAATAATATAAAATGTCAAACATGTTTTGATTCATGCCTAAACTTTACGGCTTTGTTTTCTATTTTAACAATTACAAAGTGAACACCCCTACAGCAGACCTCTGACTGTTGTCTGACCTCTGAGAACACACAGTGTGCTTTTGCCCATTTTAATGACATTTTATACACTAAACTATTAACTGATAATAAAGTTATAAAGCATTTGCCCAGTTTCAGTCATCTTTTAGTAAACATACTGTTTGCAGTGAAATTTATCACAGTTCCACACACACAACGTCATGCTTATTTATAGAAATTCAGTGAAACAAATTAAACAAAAGTCTCAACAACCCAGAGAAACACAACTGAGAACAAACTGGAGTTGCAGCCATCTCCACCACTGTAAACTCTGTTACTTCCTCCATTGCTCATGGTGAGCAGCATGGATTTTTAAATGCCTCTGCACAAACATCTGTGAAGAGGCATTACCTTCATGTAATAGACTTTTCTATGGGACCATCTGTCACCCACACTCACCAGGGATGGTGGTGCTCTGCAGACTCCCCCTCTTGCAGAACGGAGATTTAAATTTAGGCTTCCCTTGTCCATCGCTGGTGGAGGACGAAGATGACATCTTGCCGCCTGTGCTCTTTTTACTACTGTAGAAGAGAAAGTCAGAGTTGCGCAGTGGCCAGCAGAGGGAGAGAGAAACACTAGCTTTAAAGCTGGAGCTCTGTCTCATGGTGCGGAAGCAGGGCGGCAGGACCCTTACTTGGACAGGAGAAACTCCTCTGCAGAGTTGGCTCCTCCCACCCAATAGCAGGTCAACAGACATGCTGCACAGTGATGAGCTGAAAGGTAGCCCAAGGCTTCCCCAGCTCCTGCAGGGGGCCATCCTCCTTGGTTGCCTTAGCAACCAGGGAACGAGATTCCCGTAGCCAATACAGGGGAAAACAGCCACACAGGAGGGCATTGCTGATCACAGTGTGTAGCTAG
This sequence comes from Ctenopoma kingsleyae, assembly GCA_032353495.1. Classification (NCBI taxonomy): domain Eukaryota; kingdom Metazoa; phylum Chordata; class Actinopteri; order Anabantiformes; family Anabantidae; genus Ctenopoma; species Ctenopoma kingsleyae. The sequence continues at coordinate 12,998,728 of JAUBNQ010000023.1, forward strand.
CATGACAGCCAGCAAGCCTGGAGACCAACTGCACCCCCACAAGCTGAGCGCCAAGGTGAGCGAAGGACAAAAGATTTTCCACTCATCTAAAAATAGCAATTACATACACTAGAGAATGTATTCAGCCAAGAGAAAAAAAGATAGCTAAGAGGATCCAGATGAACAGCAAGTGAAAAAAGATGACAAAGAATAAAGAATGGTCAGTGTGGATAAACGGAGAAACCAGATTAGTGTGTAAGCTGACTAGTGACTCGTAGTCTTCTTTGATGGAAAATTCTGAGGGGAGACAGAGAGCCAAAGCACACACAACCCAAGCCCGTCTGACATGAGGTATTATAAATAGTGACAACCAATGCCCAGCAAGGGTCGGTAACATAACCGGTAACCGTAAAGACAGCACATGCACAACTTTCTGTACTGTAGTTTAGAAGAATTTAGTGACATACTAATAATCATTAATACACTTTTTTAAACTGTGGTATCACTACAATTTAATTCATTTGAATGTTCAGAGGACCCTTATCACTTTCAACAAATCAAGCTGAAAATTATATTTTAAATGGCACTTTTCTAGTCTTTTTTACACTTACACTTGCCAAAGATGCTCACACAAGTTATTAATTTGCAAATTGAATAAAAAACAACAAATACAACCAAAGTGATTAAATTATGACAAAGGTAAACTGAAGTAATGTTTCCCGTTACAGAGGAATAACCACTGAATCAGTTTAGATCTTTAGATCAGTTTAGATTTAGTAAAGATCTCCATCTAGTGGTATACATTTTTTATGCAGACAGAAAATGTTTGTTTCTTAACACAATATTACTGCAGCTTTACTTTACCAAAAATTATATAGACTAATAATTATAATTTGTCTAAGAAATACTGAATTATATTTTTAAGCTGGTAAAGTTATAACTTCAAAATGCTACATTTTGTACATCTGTGCAGAGCAATGTTAACAGGGATGAGATGTGGTAAAACGAATATCCATTCATTTACCAATTTGCTCAAAATGTTTGCAGGTTGTTGGCAGATTTATCAGACATTTAGTAATGTGGGGACCAAACTTAAAAACAGCTGAACCTATCACACTGATGTCTACAACTAAAACACAATCTAGAGGACATTCTTCGTTAGCATTACTGTGAAACTGAAGACTAAACTCCAATTACAAACACAGGCCTACTTACACAACTATCAAAGGGGAATTCAACCTGTCTATTAAATGAGCTTCACAACAAGACAAATCTGATGAGTAGCTGACAAAAGTGGAAGACCTCAAGGTTTAAATTTACCAGCTGAAGAAAATCTTGTTGCAGCCTTTTCTGAAATCTGACCCAGTTTTTGAGAGAGCTGACGCTCACCATCTGGTTCAGCAGCAAAAGCAAAGGCCTACTTATCTAACCCCATAAATATGTCACACATTTCGCAAAAAAACAAATTACTCACATTCTCAAGGCTCTTACCTGGAAACAGAAGGCAATTATGTTACCCTGATAGCTCTTGTTATTCCTTTTTTGGTTTTCTCTTTGCCCCTGCTGCTTGGTCAACCTTTCAGTCGGTAAACCCTTTTGCTAAATGAGACCACTGAGCATATCATTGGCTGCTTTGGGTTTTTTTTCACACACTGGAATTCAGCATTTTGTTTGCAGAAGCCTTACACCAAAAAAGAAAACACTGTTCTTTCTTTCTATGCACAGCATTTTCATTCTGGACACACAGCTGAACAAAGCAGTTTTTCCTAATTAGATTATACACACCTTGCATTGAGAGGCTGATCCTGTCAAACATATGCACAAAAACAAGCCCAGGATTATTGCAACAGTTTATAAAACATGTAAAATTGCTATTTTCCAGTAAATTTCACTGCTTCTGCCAGTCACCAGGACTGGATAGTAACTACTTTTGCTTTGTTTGTTTTTATTTATTATTGTTTTTTCTTCCTTAAAGAGATTAACATAGTAATAGTGACTTAAAGTATTTAAGTTACATTAAATCTGGAAGGCTATTCCAGTTTAAGTTTTCCCTGTCTCTACTCTCTGACAAAGGCCAGTCACTGAAACTTAACTTCATATATAGGTATTAAATGGTTACTGCTACAATATCTTTAGAAGGCAATCTTGACCATGTTATAGCTGTAAATTCCACTCCAAGTAGCTTTTGACATTACATCACATAGGTAGTTACTTTTCTTTACAAAATATATTATATTTAGGCCAAATATCTGAGTAAAAGTTCTACAAGATAGAGTGTTTTCATATGTTTTAAAACCCTCAGACGTAAGGGTTGACTTTGAGTTGTTAACCATAAACTGGTAGATTAGTACTCCTACCTACTTACTGTATAAAGTGTCAAAGGGCTATAACTCACTTGCTTGTATCAAGGACATTGTAGACACAGTACTGACAAGCAATATCTGGAGGGTTGCTGATTTCTGTTTGGCAAACCACTTTTTGATTAACTGTCTGTGAGCGAAGGCACACATCACACAATATTAATTATGGGTGACTGAACAACATGAGCCACAAAACTCTCCTTTTTTGACACAAAGCCACAGGACAACCTGAAATGGCTACATGCCATGCAAGCCATAGAGCATGGGACTTGTTGATGTAGAATTTTTTATTTAGAGCAGCTTCACTCTGTCACGTTGCTGCTAACATTTAAAATAAGAAGTTATACGCTGACCTCCTACGACAAAGTATTTGCATTGTGTAGTTGTTGACAGACGTTTGCTCCGTGTCACTGCAGTGGTAACTGTATAAAACGTAACATTAGAGAAGGGAAAAGTTCAATATTTATAGTTTTACAATATAAATATAGGGAATTAGAAATCGATATTATGAGAAAATGGGAAAACTCAAGTAAAATATCTCAAAGGCGTACTAAAATATAGCACCACTGACCAGACACCAGTTGTAAATTGAACACAAAACATATCAGCCTTGTATGCCCTAGTTTGTGTACTTTATAACCACACATGGTATTTCAGAAGTAACTGGAAGACAAGTGAAAATAAAACAGGAAAACTGCCAATATAACATTATATCCCTCACACAAGCATAAACAAGTATGAAATGACAATGCAGCTTCACGCTGATATGTTATTGTTAACACTGACTATAACTAAGGAACAAGAAGGTGACACAGAAGCGAGGAAAAACGTAGGTGTTGTTTTATGTAACCTTCGCCATAACAAAGTGTTTGTTTTGTGTCATCTTTCACAGATGTTTGGACCATGTCGCTGCTTGCTGACTCACCACCTGACATTGTTGAGGACCAGCCGGGGGCAGTAGTCTGTAGCACAAGAAGACAGGAAATGTCCTGCAGAAAACACCAAAAACACAGTACAACACGCTGGTGAGCTGTGGAGGTAGAGTTTTTGTTACAGTACAGTGACCTGGAGAACCGGTTTGTCTGACTAACTTTACTGAGAAGTTATGAAGTATCGGGAAGTTAAGCTAACATTACCGCATCACATGATTAACGTACGTCCCTGCTAGCTTAAATTAACTAACGTTAACGTCAACGGCTAATAACGGAAATTTATCAGTTATCGATTATTATCGACTTTTTCAGCGTATACCTGTTGCATGAAGTTACATTATCTAATAGAAAACCATATAAAAGTATTTAGAATTTTAATAAATAAGTCATACATAAGTATTTCAGTTTTTTTTTACCTTTGCTCCGTTAGGTGGGTTTTTGTTTTGACGTAGATTCAGCTTCCTCTGAAGACGGAGGCGCCGCCCGCACAGAGTGAGTCTCGGTTCAAAGGTTGACAGATGTCCCCCCCCACGCACAGGGAGAAACCAAGGAGGTCCAGGTTAGATATGGTTTGATAAGGCATCCATTAGATTTAAAAGAATAGTACAAAAGGTAAATTTTCGTTACATATAAAGTGCATTAAATAACAAGGACAGTTTTGTTGTGCCTACTAAATGTAGTAGGAGACATTAAATACAGTTATAATAACTATATAATAGATAGCAAATACACGACATTAGAGACAATAAATACACTACATAAGAGTAGTTTGTTATATTTAAAGGACAGTAAATACAATACAGTTTTTTGCATTTAATGGACAATAAATACACTACATAAGGGCGGTTTTGTTAAGGGTCCAATAATAACTGTTATCCTCACAATAAATTAAGCCTTAATGATTGTTTGGTATATAAAATAATTTTTTCAAATAATTTTTCCTTGAAAATGTTGTTTTGTCAGCTAATCACTTCTTGAGTACTGGTTGGTGTCTGGTTCCCCTGGGGAATATTCAAGCAGCCACATTGTAAATTCGTCCAAGTCCCATTTAGAATTTCTCTCAAATCAAATAGCTAAACTACCAAAAGTAAGTACTCGTTATGCAAACAAAACTAACAAAAAACCAGTGCGATTTGGCTGACTCCCGGCTTTAAAGACTAAAGTCCAAAAGCTTATTTAACCATGTGTGTCAGTCATGAAAAAAACTTTGACCCCTACTTAAACCAACAGATAAGATTTATAAGTTAACTAATAATATAATTGGTCTCAGTTTGAGTAGGTTGATTAACTGATGAGCAGTTTTTCAGTTGGATCATTAACAGGATTGGTACAGTATAGAGATATTACTATTATTATATTACTGATATTTATTGTTATTTTCCTGTTCTCCCTCTCTGCTTCCACTTTGTCTTGTTGACCAGAGGCAGGAAACATAAGATGTAAAGCTCCAACCTCCACCTGGAGTCAACTTTTTGGGTTTGTTCAGTGAGACGTTTGATAGCAATTAAAACTGAAATAAGATTTTGAATGTATTGAGGACTTCTCTTCTAATCTCTTAAACATTATTATTATTTTAAACCAAATTTAACCGTAGCTAATTATCATTATGTGCAAAATAATGTTGGCAAAGGGATAGTAAACATTTTGAATTAACAGTGGATCTCTTCAGCTCTGCAGTGATCTTTTAACATCTGTTCAGTACCTTTTATGTCAGTCTCCCTAGTCTCATCAGGAGTCTAAAACAGAGTTAAACAGAGAATCAACATTGGAGCTCCATAATCAGGTAGCCAGAAAACAACTACACATCAGTCTGCATCATATATTGGTGTTTGCTGCATGCAAAATAGGCAACAGTTTGCTGAAACTATATACTGTGTAGTGACAGTTTGTTAGTTTTGTACTTTAGTGTGAATCAACTGCACCCAGGTGGCGAAATAATGAATTACTGCAGCTCTAACCTGGTACATAATCTTTTTAATGTTTCAGATTTTTTCATAAAATTTATTACATACAGTACTGTGCAAAGGTACTGTACTGGCCGCCGTTAGATTTGTTGTTTTTGCAATGCTATTATGACCATATATGTTTTTATTTCTTAGTCTCTTTATTAGAATACAA
>JAUBNQ010000023.1:13004216-13015910 GCA_032353495.1 Ctenopoma kingsleyae
AGTTGTTCTCATATAAAAACTGAGAAATAAATATATATGGACATCAAAGCATTGCTGAAAAACTAATCCAGTAGTGGATTAAGACTTTTGCACAGTACTGTATGTTACCCTTCCTTCATTTATTAATATATCCCCATCTTTCACTTCAGTTTTGTGCATCCCTACGCCTTATAGGGGGCACATTTCACAATTGTACTCCAAATACCCATTGCACTGTGTCATGCAGTCACCAAAACTATACAGTCACACTGTAGTTATGCTCCACCCTGTCTCTGGCTTTCTAAAATCCATTACCATGTTGTGTCCCCCACTTATCATTGTCCTTTGTTTACAGCTTGTTTTGTCCTTGTATTAGGGAAAATGTTTTGCAGTTGTTGTTAGCTATTATCTTGACACTTATGCATAGCTTAGGTGTTTGCTTTGCATTGCTTTGGTCCAATACAATAGGTTTTTCCTTTTACATTTACAAAAAAAACGTAATGCAAGGATAAAGGTCTCACTTATTTATACATACAAAATGTATGTGTATAGAAACATTTTTCACAACTAATTTGGATACTGGATCATAAGACACTGTCTGGCCCATATCACATTTATGTTTACAGTTGTAAGGTAAAGAGGTAAACCAATCCAACATTACATGGAAATAAAGGTAATTCTAAGCAGCAGAGTGTTATTTTAGTTTATAGTAGAAAGTACTCAAACGAACAATCTTAAGATTGAGATATAATAACACAAACAAATGTCAGCTTTGGTTTAGTCTACAAAATATATTTTAAGAAGTCACAGATAAGGGTGTCTTGTTGGATTCCCAATAGAGAAAACTCCTCCTACCACCCACTACAGCACTGAGAAATGTCACTAGGTAATAATTGCCATGGGGATGGCAGAGCCTGGTGAATCTGGGGGCGGCTTGACTGAGGTCCGTCGTTGAGGTGTGAGGCCTGTCGCACACCAGCACCTTCAAACCAGTACATAGAATTAAACATTTCCAACTTGGATTTGTTTAGATTAAATATCTTTACATTTTTTTCCTCATGTATGTGTATACAGTATGCCTCTATTTATCTGTCTAGTTCAACACAATATCTTTTTTCTGATGAAGGTCATAGCACTGGCATTGGCCTTTGAAGTTTAAATGTTACCTTAAGGTCAAAGTGTTTGAACTGTATCCTCCCCCACCCTTTTGGCAATGGAATATCAAAGCAAAGCAGAGAGATTATGTTATACATACTGAATCCTATTGGCAGAGCTCAGACACTGAGTAAAAGAAGCTATAAAGAAACAAAATATTAAAGCACATAGTAACTATATTTGTAACAGCAGCTTCTGATTGTTAAAATTAGGGGAATGCATCAAACATGTCTTAAAAACATAGAAACTCTTTATTACAACAAGATCTCTCACTCAAGTTTTAGCCATGTTTTTTTCTAAATACTTAATTATCATTTTAGTACAAGGGAAGTCATTCTTTTATTTTACATACAGCAAAAAAACGAAAAAAAAATCTCTCAACAAGGCAAAATTCTAACACAAACATCATTCATAGTTTGGGATACTTAGACATAATGACAAGAGGAGATCAAGCTCAGAAAGCTTTTGATTTAGAATTGGTATTTTCACTCAAAAACAATCGCTGAAAAAAATATCTTAAAAACCCTGTGTCCACATTAAGAAATGATCTGTTATTTCAGTCAAACATTTTCACATATGATTTATCATGTTAATCCAACGGTTTGCTATAAAATAGTACTTCTTCTCATTATCAAACAAGCAGGAAAATATATCAAAGTCTGCACCCTCATTTTTATTAAAACCTCAACGAGCAATCACATCTTCTTTAGTCTCCTTACAATATTTGATTAGAGAGTGCAGGAGTCAGACTTGACTTGGAAATGCGCAGGGCTGTTAAATAATGTCTTTTCCTGCATCTGAGGTACTGTAAAAACCCTGATGAGCAGGGTACTCAAAAGATCTACATGTATTCTCATTCAGGGATAAATAAATCCACAGCTGAAAACACACAAAGAAGGCATTTACTGCAGACATGTCAAAATACATCAACCTCTTTGTAATTAAATCCATAACAAATACTTAACACTCACAAAAAAATAAAAAAATGGTGCGTTGAGTGGCATACACAACCCAAACTTATACAGTTTTACTAAACATAACAAACAGTTTAGTACATTTAACAAATGTAAGATCTATATCCAAATATACTTATAAATACATCACATGGCAGAAAGCTGGGTGACTCTTGATATGAGTTATAAAGCCAGCCTACATCAAAATCGGAGTCGCAGAAGATCTGGCTTACTTTTTAGGAAATCAAACAAGAATGTTTGGACAAGCACCAGAAAAAAGGAGAACAAATCAGCAGTTAGTCTGTAAACAGTTTATCGAACTTCCATGAGACTTAGGCCACCATATGTACACCTCCTAAACTAATATGATCAGATTGGCTTAAGATTTAGAGTCCACCTACCAATGAAAAGTGACAGTAGTGCTTTTGCTTAATGGAGACTCTAAATACTTCTATTACTCCCAATACTAGTCATACTTTTCTGTATTTTATTGCTGTCTTCTTTGACAATACTTTCTTGCAATAATTTACAAAATGTTCACAAAAATATCAAACTTGCCAAAGTCTCAAAAAATTGATTTGGCAGTTACAAATATTGTATTTGTTTGTGTCTGTCCAATAGTAAAATATTACTGCACAATAGTAATTGAGAAGGAAGGTATTTTAAGTGTTCTGTAATTTGAGATTGAAAGGGACATTCTGCAAAGATTTTTCTCTGTATTCAATTGCCATCATAGAGTCATACATATATTTAGTGTTATTTTTTGTTTTAAAATGTTACATCAATATAAATTCACTGAGTCATTTACTGTACAGAGTTGAATGGTTGTGTGGAAGGCCAAAATACAGCCATTTTTTCAATCTAAAGAGGTAAATGCAATGACTTAAAGATTGGTGAACTGAGCTACCTGTTGGACAGCTTTCAGTAGGAATTTCCTGACACACTTTACATTTGAATGGTCAAATGAACAAAATTAGACTTACGTTCAGGAAATAAAGACATTAAAAACTTAATTGTCTGTATAAATGTGGTTGTTTTTGGCCTGTTCAGTATCAATAAACTCTGAAGTCTCCTCTGCAATTTGTCCAGGGATACGGAAATCAATGGGTATGGGCTGTGCTGGTTCAGGTGGTTGGGACTGTGCCACGGGGCAGCAGGCCTCCCCCTTGGGACTGGAGGTGCTGTGAGAGTTTTGAGGATCCAAGTTGCAGCCAGTGCCCTGAAGAAACTGAAGGAAGTTCTCCTCTATTGATCCATCACGGCTGGGCAGTCTGTCATCCACCTCAACCCCTGCTCGACGGAACAGACAAGGCAGATGCTTACCCAGCTCCTCCCGAATTTGTCTATTGAGACAGCCATAGAAGAAGGGGTTGGAGGTGAAGGAGAAGTACCCAATCCAGGTAACCACCTCCTCTAGAGAGGCCAGTGTGGCTGGAGGGCTGGCAGCCAGTGCTGAATACAGGTGGAAAGCAAAGTAGGGCAGCCAGCAACAAAGGAATTGGCCACCTACTGCTGCCAACACTGCAGCAGCCTTTCCTCCCCCAAAGGGGCGCTGTGGAGTCACTCTTCCTGTTCCAGTTCCCGTCCCAGAGCTTGTGACCATAGTTGAACGGCTGCTGAGTGACTCTGACCGCTGGCGACGAGGCGTATCCATCCAGGTAGGCAGAGGCCCGTGGTGCATGGCAGCTACTCGTGCCACTTTGAACATATTGCAGTACACAACAAGAATTACCAGAAGTGGACACAAGAAATACACCAGAGTAAAGAGGACCATAAAGGCCATGCGGTTTGACCCACCCCCTGTCCAGTGCAGTGAGCAGCGTCTGTGACCCTGAGCAGGAGTAGATGGGACAGCCCCACCCCCTCCTCCCCCCACCCCACTACTCTCCAAAAGAGGAGTTCTTCCACCTTGCAGGAACCAAGCAAGCAGCGGCAGAGCAGACATTGCCAAGGCTTTGACCCATATCCCGACCAGCACTGATGCTACCAGACCAACAGTCATCTTTACTTCATAGCGCATAGGGTGTATTATGTAGTAATAACGCTCCACATTAATGACGGAAATAGAGAGGATGGCAGCGCTGACCAGGCACACGCTGAGAAAGAGGTAGCTCCGGCACAGGGCCTCCCCAAAGAACGCTCGGTTTGAGAGCATGCCAAGGGGCATCAGCACCAGGGCTGCCAGGAGGTCCACCACACACAGGTGGAAGACAAAGGCAAACTTGTGGAGCTGTGGGGCCTTGGCAATGACCGCCATGACAGCCACGTTACCCACCACAGCCAGCAGATCCATGAGCAGCATGGCCAGTAGGGCTAGCGAATGGGACAGAGCCCAGCTCTCAGGCAGAGAGGAGGCAGACGTGTTGGACATGAGCTGTGAAGGTGGGTGGGTGGAGTTCCACATCGGCTCCATTGAAGGGTGGGACGAGGCAGGCAGGCAGGATCAGTCACAGGCCCATCACCCATCCTTCAAAGCCAGGAAGTACGGCCAGAAAAGAGAGGCTTGAAAGTTACATCAGTGGCTACCTTGTAGTCCAGAGGATGATGCTGTTTATCAGGAGGTTCAGATATTATGATTCCTGTCCATTTAGAAAAACTTCATGTCTGCGATCAATTACAGCCCACCCTAAAAACAAGAGAAAGACAGAGGACAATAAACTGTGAGTGTGTGTGTGTGTGTGTATAGTCTTATCATAGGTAGCCTCTTATGTGCATTTCTGGGTAATATCAGCTAATTGTACTGAACTGAAGAAGTAAAATGAACAACTCTGAATTGAGTACAATGAAATTTAAGTTTATCTAGTTCATAAATCTGCAATTAAATAATTATGTTGCATGTTGTATTATGTTAAGCATGATGATCATGCTGATTTTTTAGAAAAGTGCAAATATATTATTCTGGATCACATTTTCTTTACAGTTTTACTAACATTGTGGTACATATGTTGAAGATAATTCCAGTCTAGTCCTTCCTGAGGAGCTTCAGTGGCCATAAATACACTTCAAGCACACATCCCGTCAATGCATGGCCACAAGCTTAATGCCCCAAAACCAATCCTATGGCTGAACAAGTAATACATCTACAACTGTAACACCTGCTGTGAGAGTTGTTCTTGAATATTTATACCTGGGGTCAGATCTGACTGTGTATGACTAGGAATGCCTTGCGCATGTGTACTCCATGTATGGAGTGCTGGATTCAATGTGTGTGGATTCTGATTTCACACATGAGCCACAATAGTGTAGTCTGCCGCTAAGGAAGCACTGACCACTCAATACGAGTGAATTTTGTGTTTAAATGTAAAACCTGAGGGCATTCCAGGCAGAGGCTGTCTGGATATTAACTGTGCCTACAAACAACAAACTGGCATACTGTAGGTGGCTGCTGCTGATTATATGTGTGTCAGATCAAAAAAATCTATTTCCTTGCTACTATGAATGCAGTCTGCCGCAAAAATAAATATTTTTATTCTGGATCATGCCTGCAGTAATAATTATATACATAAGGCTAAAAATTAGCTCTAATCAACCTCATAACCTATGAATGATTGCCCTCACTGAGCAGTGACTCTAAATCACACATAGGGGTACTCCCAATTCAGTTTACCCTTCATCTCTGATTTAGTCATGTCTTACCTCCTACTCATTTTTTAAATTAATCATTAATATCTTACAAATGCTATATAAAGCAAGGCCCACATTCTATATGTCACAATCCAATTTTATTAGATCTATCGGTTGCATTCAACTGTTTATAATCAGGAGATTAGAAGACAAGGATGGCAACAAGCGAGAAAATGTGGTGAGAATCACAGAGTGTGATGGTAAGAAACAGAGAGAGAACAAGGCAGAGAGCATTATGTACCTGAATCTGAGTATTTCCTGATGCAGCTGTCTGCTGCTTTGGTCTCTGAGGATGAAAACCTGGTTTTGCTCACACAGCTGAGGTACACAGTGGACATCAGTCACTATACCTTGTGAATGCTGCTGTGGTACTTTCCACTGGAAGAGGCTGTTTCTCTTCCCATTTCTTGATTTGCCTTGTGCATCTTCCTCCCCGGGTACTACATCTGTGGCAGCAGAGATTTTTCTGACACAACACTGATGTAAATGCTTGCGAAGACACCAGCTCACATTCTGCTTTCCTCCTCCACTCACACACACTGACTGCAGAGATGGAGCAGGAGGCAGTGAGAAACAGAATCAGTGCTGCTGTCATCACAGGGTCCTAGTGTCCTTATTGTATAATAACATTTTACCTTGAGACATTAGGAACTGATATAATGGAAATCAGTTAGTCAAATGTTATATTGACGGTTTAGTTGTTATTATTGTAAAAAAAAAGTTTCATGTTTCATGGTGCATATGACAACGCACGATAACACCTGTCTATTAGTGTATATAGAAATATACAGCATTTATACTTACACAATATATCAAACATATCTAACATTATGTAGTTTTGTACAGACATTCATCTTCTCAGCTTTGTTTTAACACCATTACCAGGAAAAAAATCTCTACTTGCCCAACACTAAATGTACTTTATGATACAATTATTATCATGCTAAGATGCTAAACTCTGGCCTATGAGCTACTATATCCATAGTTAGAATGCTACTATGCTAACTACATATATGGTACAGGTACATGCTAAATCTTACAGAATATCATAGTGTCAGCATCCAGTGATTTGTAAATATACTTTAACTGGCGGCATATACCACTGTAACTGTATGCTAATATTACCTGGTTAGCACACTGGTAAATCTAACAGAGCTGTAATGGTTACTGTTAGCATGTTAACTTTCTAATTTTTGGTTGCATTGTTGGTAGAATGGAAGAAGAGGAAGACCACCCGTTATTATGCCTTCAGAGAATTCAAGCATTGCTCAAACATGATTATGTGGAGCAGATCAGAAATTATTTAATTTTGTTGTGTTAAGTCTGTATCTCACAGTTACAAAGCATTTTTCCTTGTTGTCTGTAATTACAGTATGAATGACAGGACTTGAGCAAGGCATAAGACAGAAGAGTTTGTTAAATTTTAAAAATGAAAAAAGATGTTTTGATTGGTTGGTATTTAGTATGTTTTTGAGCACTAGTATTAAACATTAAAGAATAGCGATGTTGCATCTAACAGCTTTGTTCTCAGGTCAGTAATGAACAAACCCAATACCCTTAACATATTTGTCCTAAAAAGAAAATTCTAGAAATGACTGGACATAAATGCCTGATCTCTTTCCTACTCTTCACAGATGACCTCTAAGTGACCTCGTAGCATTTATTCACAAAACCTTTGCATATGCACAACACACTACGCTGCTCATATCTTGCCCCTTCTTGTCCATCAGTAATGATTCAAGTATAATTTCATGGATTAAAGTGCAAGATTTATTGAGACAGTGATGCACTGATTGGGCCAGGCCTCAGCCTTCACCTTCCCAGCTTCTCAAACTGGGGCTCCTGTTGCCACGGTGATCTTTTTCATATACGGTCTATCTCATTGCTCTGTCTGCAGAGGACAATGAAATCTGGGCTATTATGAGTAAGGCTACTCTACTGAAGAAGTGGGCATGAAGCTGCTAAGTCCTGCGTGCTTTTCATTTGCATTTGTAAAGTTCCTCATAACACAAATAACATTTGCATTTCATGGAAATCACATCTTGTACCTCTTTTGCTAATAGAAAGCTTGTTTTAATTTGAAGTTCAGTGATACCCTTATTATAATAATGTCCGGTGTGAGAAGAGAGGTCTTCTGGTTGAAATATTATTCAGATGCTTTCAGCCTACATGCCGGCCTATTTACTGCATCAGAAATTATATGAATGTGGTATGAATAAATGTTGAATTTAAGCTTTATTTTACAATTATTCCAGTACATATTCAAACTGTAGTTATTAGCTGTTACAATTTTAATTTGATAAGCTGGTCCCAGTTTATCAAACGCAAGGATTTTCTACTGATCTTTTTCATGTGCAGTAATATATTTGTTTTATATATTTTTTATTGGTTCAGCGTGGCAACTTCACACTCATCATTGTAAATCTATGTGTCAGAATGTGTAAAATAAGTTTTTGTGTACAGTTTCATAATTTAAATATCATACATCACAGTATTAGAAAAAAATAATCACCTTTTTGTAATTATATTATTTTATTTTATTTTTTGTAAGCTTATAATAATCTACAAGCTTTAAAACTCAATTCCTGAATGATTCCAAGCAATCATCTGTCTCCTTGTGTCAATACTTGCATGCACAGCAGAACATAAGAGCACGCGATGTAGCTGGATGGAGAGAGTTAATGGACAGCGATTACTACTGTTGTCATGGTGAGGATGTATCAAGATGTCTGGTAACACTAAGGAGAGATGGCAAACACATGCAGTACAACACATAATACTACATAAGAGTGACATAACAATGCAAGTATGTGGTGTGGAAACTGTGTGTTTGCATCTGTATTCAGGTATGTTCACCTATGTTTGTGTGTGTGTGTGTGTGTGTGCTGTGAGAAAGAGATTATGTGTGTGTGTCAGGTTTTGACTCATGACAAAAATAGCCGAGTCTTGCTCGGCCGGCAGCACCAATCACTGCCACCACAAATACAATGGTTTCCATGGCAATCTTGAAAATAGACTCCACATTCGCACTCAGAAATAGCAAAGGACGCTGCGCTAACCCCAGAGAGCCCCTACTGCCAATAATAACTGCCCGTAGATATGGACGCACAAATATCAGCCGCTCTCAGAAATAAAATCATGCCATTACATTTACCAAAACATAATTACTGCAACCTACACAAACAATCAAGTCACATACTAATGCACTGCTGTACTGAGGTATGGAAAAGCATTAACCAGCTTTGTGTTTAATGAAATCAAAGCAAAACACAAAGAAATTGTTCAGTCAGGCTGCATCAAACCTGACATCACTGAAGGAGACGTTCTTTACAAATCTCTAACAGTGTACTAACAAGCATCTGTCAAATCATATTTTCAGATATCATAAGCAAAAATGTGTTGGAGTGATGTTATTGCAGATAAAGGAAAAAGTGATGAATGTTGCCTTGGAGACACTTGGGGAGGAAGGTTTATATCACAGCAGACAGTCAGACAGTGGATGGAGTATAAACTAAAATAAAGTGACTGTGGGAACCCAAGATAGAACAAGATTTGTTGGGTTATTCTTGTGAATGTTCACCAGTCTGAAGCGTCATCATCACAGATTTATATAGTGTTCAGCTTTGGGAGTCATACACAATACAGAATAGTATTAAAGTGGATAGTAACAGAATGTATGAGCAACTCTTATTAGGGACACTGTCTATTTTTTTAATCACAGTGCCTCTGAAAACAGGTATAAAAATGCTGAATGTTTTTACTGCAACCGGCAACAAAATATCTGATTATATTCAGGCAGGTCACTGCTTCACATTCAGTTACACTGAGTTCAGGAAAGCTTAATAGGTACAGGTGAAACCAGTGGTGGAGTGTAAATGAAAACATTTATTTTGAGCATTCATACACTGATCAAGCAATTTTATTTTATTCTGTTTTATACTAATTTCAGATGGAATGTACAGTATGTAGTTTTAATTCCC
Source organism: Ctenopoma kingsleyae (assembly GCA_032353495.1). NCBI lineage: Eukaryota > Metazoa > Chordata > Actinopteri > Anabantiformes > Anabantidae > Ctenopoma > Ctenopoma kingsleyae. The sequence goes on from JAUBNQ010000023.1 coordinate 13,013,908, forward strand.
CTACATGTACACTGATCAGACACAACATATATATAATACTGCCTGGTGGTTACTACTTTTACTTGTAAATTGTGGTTCGTAAAAGATCAAAATACTACTTCCACTCCTTGTCAAATTAAAGTTGAGGTCATAGTAACAGTGTTTGTCTATATTTTGTTGCAAACAGACAGCTTTTTTATGGAAGTGGAATGAGGAGGACATTCAGATACAGCTCAACAAAGTACATTGAAAGTATTTTTCAGACATTTTCTAAGAAGCAGGTTGCTGAGTAAAACTATCAGTACGTCTCAGATTTTCTCTGGGCTTTGCTCTACAAAATTGTCCTGATAACTCTGCAAACCAGCTTCTTGAACAGGTCTCTTAACATGCTGTCTAAGCCAGATGGTGGCAGTGTGTCCACTATATTGTACATGTACTGCAGCACAGCCACTTCTTCATCCACTGTAACAGAGATTACAATCTCCAAGATTTTCAATATTTCTGGTGTATTTTAGGGCCTGACAAACATGTACATATAAAAAATCTTGATTGGATATGCATGTACCTAAACATAGTATACCAGCAGGGGAAGAGACAAAGGGCAAATGAGGCATTTGTTTGTATTTTTAACAAACTATTGATCTGGAATAAAAGTTAGTCTATTTTAGATGAAGAGGTGACAGTTGTTAACAACCTGGCAGTTTAGTTAAGTTTTTAACATACACATATATAATAATACGATACGATAATACAGACACACAAAACATGAACACATAGGCACAAACCACAACCATGAAGTCACCTGCCAAAATAAACAGTATTTTTAATCAACAAGCAGATTTGGGAAATTGTGAAAAATATAATATAATAAAAAAATTACATGTAGTATCATCATGTTTCATTTGTGCTGTACCTAATTCTACTCAAATGCAAAGAAACTTAAGCTAGAAATCTTCATCTCTGGGATCTGACCACCCGTCCAGCTTTGAAGGTGTACATGTGGAAGTCTGTGCTATATTGTTTAAATAACACACGAATAAAAGCTGATACTGAATACTGAAACTCGGCACGGCTAAAAAACATTTTTAAAATAACAGCAGCACATGAAACGTGTGTCACAGTGACCTGTCAATCAACATTATAGCCTGTAGATTATCAACACCACTCACTTATGTTTATGTTTAGTATCAGCTCTTACAAAACATTTAAATCCATTTATTTTCCCAGCTGGGAGCAGCAAGCAGCTCTTCTCCACTGAAGAGGCTGTTTTCATTTAGCTGATGGAGCACTGTTCGCTCAGATGGTTATTACCCCAACCTGCTGCCACAGAGCTGAACTTCATTCATAATTCACAAGAGAACTGTAAATCTTCTGAGAGCAGAGCACCATCCGCCAGACCACTGCCTACATCAAGCCTGTTATCTGATACTTCCCTTCTGAAAGCATGAACCAGCTGACAGTGACATGCCGCTCTAAGATGACTGACTGACAGGAGACAATAAACATCTAGTGAAAACTGTGCACTTTGAAATACTATATCCATTCGTGAGTGTCTGTAACTGTAAAATGAACAATCAAGTATTTTAAAAACAGGACAAAGTTTTGTGCTTGTTGGAGACAATTTGCTGCCACAGGTTAATTCACATTTGCAGCTCCTTCTCACTAGGATTTCCAGCAGCAGGATAAGATATGAAATAAACTACAATATCCACCTTCAGGGTGATGAGGGAACATGCAAGAGTACGTTTTATTATTAATATAATTGGTTTTTGATCAATTTTGGACAATACTGGAAGTCTACTACAAAGTAGTAGCTTTGGCTACACAGTGTAAATCTATTGTTGGTTTGCAGTATTTGTTGAGTAGAAGCAGCACAATGTGCGTGTGACTTTAATGCATGTGTGTCCCAAAACACTCTGGTACTGATGGGTAATTACTATTGAACTCAAACAACACAGTCTCAGCATTTAAAACAAAGCTATTTTATTACATGAAATGTTTAATTTGGTTGTGTGGTTCGATGG
>JAUBNQ010000023.1:13023547-13055155 GCA_032353495.1 Ctenopoma kingsleyae
ATGAATTTCATTAAATTATACTTCTCAGAGTGGCACATATCTACTATATGGTAATGTTGTATAACCAAAGATTGAGTTACATGTTCAGTGTTAACAGTCAGTAGAGTTAGATTTCATTAGTATGTCGAGGTAACCTGTGTTTTTGTGTGAAACCACAAACCTATATTTTAATACATGCAATTATGTGTATGGAATTACTGTATTGTTGTATTATATCTTGTCTATCAACGTACTCTCTGTAAAATATGCCAACAAAGACTGAGCGATGTCAACTGTGTCCTGTGAGAAATATGCACAAAATGTAATCAACACAGCTGCAAAACCACAAAACTAGAAAATAAAAGAAAGATTTGACGTCACTTTCGAAGCTAGCAGCAATTTATTTTAGTGTAAACACTGAGAAGACTAATTAAAATTTCATGTTTTGTTTTGTTTCCACTGTACCAAAAGTACATGTTGGTAACAGTAATTTATTTTTTAATGCAGACTCTATGCTGGAACATTTCTTGGCCTGGAGATGTGCTGGTAGATGGAGTTTATTACTGCTGGACAGAGTCAGGCCAGCTGTTACCAGTCTATGTGTTAAGTTAAGCTTGCTCGCTGCAGGCTTTAGCTTAATTTTTCAAATAGTTTTGGGAGCATTTTTATGCCTTTATTGGCCTGCATACAGTCGAGAGGCGACTGTATACGGTGGGGAGAGAGAAACTGGCAATGACAGCACAATAGTCTAACATACGTAAAAGAGCATCAGTCTCTTCATCTAACTCTGTGCAAGAAAGACAATAAATATATTTATTTAAGTTGAGAGTGCTCCATGTTTTCCTGATTAACCACGTGTGGAGCTCTGGTGGTTACAGCTTCTGTACTACAATAATGACACAGACTTGTTTGTTTGAGGATATATTGGGAGACCACACAGATCGCTGGAGTGGAAACTGTTCACCGGGGGAATCAAATTTATTGCACCTGTCCCACACACTTTCGTTCTTCCTGGCAACATTTGTGGTTGCTGGCTTTTTTCCCTTATTTGGATCGTTGACCACAGGGTCTCTGAGAGCACAGTGAACATGCTGGTCTGTCCTCACTTTCCTCTGCTTGTTAGTGTTCAGGGCAGTACAATCACTTCTGTTACTTTTTGACTTGTCAGGTTTCAATTTAACTCTTCAACTCTTTCTTTATGTTGTGTAATTGTAGCAAAAACTGTAAACACATCATTTCTTATCATTATGTGGGTCATACTACGTATTTATTATTTCACACTATTCGTTTTTCATATGGTTGTTGGCCCATCTTAGTGACATACGCTGCAGTGTGAAACATCATCCACTGCCTTGTGACTCCTCTTGGATGAATGATTGAAGAGATCTGCGGGGATGTCCATGCTCCCTGTTTCAGCAGTGTCTCATGTTACCATGTTTACCCACAGCCAGGCATCAAACAGCCAGGTGTGTGTGTGTGTGTGTGTGTGTGTAACTAGGTCTATATGCAAAGTACAGCTCAACAATGCAGTAATGACTTCATTTTTACAAGATTAAATGGAAATAAAGCATTCGTAGGAGGTATGAGAGGGTTAATGACAGCTGATCTGTCTGTTGCATGCGTTTAAATAGAAAACAGCTGAATGACGCATCCCCTTTGGGTATTAAATCCAAGATTATAATTAGAACTAATGCAACAGCCTAAAGAAAATCTCAGATCACTGAACATCACAGATGGCATAAGTGTAAGCCAGCGCTTGCTGACAATGAATGACTGGCATGTGGCTGTGTGTTTTAAAGACTGAATTCTAAGTAAGATGACTCATCCTCTGCTCAGGCTCCTCCCAGGAGAATCACATGAATGATGAAGTGATTGAATGTGCAGTTCAGTGAGTCATCTGCCATCTAGTGGCCAAGAAAACCCTGACACACACCAATTTGCCTTTACAATGTAGGAAGACATTATAAAGATTTGAATTCCTGAATTCTCCCTTTAAAGCAAAGACATCCAAACTTAAAGGTCTGAAAGGTGACATTTTATTATTTTTGTTCTCAAAATATGAATGGGTGATTTTGCAGTGAGTGATGGTTATAAAAATAAAGTAAATTATTTTCTAAATTTCAAACTCCTTGAAGTTTACCTAAGACCCATCTCTCAAAGTCATATGTCTACATGTCACACAGCCTGAGCAAAGCCCACCATGTTGTTGCCGACATCAAACACAGTGTAGAACTGCCGCATGAAGACCTCACCCAGAATCCAGGAGGTGCCAGCTGCAAAGCCTGTCTTGCACTCAGACGCAGACTGAGGACCAAGAAGAGGCAGTGTGAGTGAAGGCAGCAGATTAGTTTAATCACCACAGATTATATAAATACTGCAACATATAAGATCATTTTATATCATGTCACAAAGGTCATTGCTGTTTAAAGTGATTCAGAGAGGTGATTTAACTGCATGGTCATAGCTGCAGTTTTTGCTGCTTTTGAACTGTTTTGTATTGCTTAGAGAGGTGTTTCATCAATAAAGCAATTACAACCATTAAATATTTACGTACATATACGTAACATAATATATCACACAAAGACAAACCTTTATGATATATACTGAAGGAGTGAGAGAGAAGCTGTAGCCATTTATGTTGAACACAATGTTTGGCAACAGATTCATGTTACTGCAGCTCACAGCAGCCTGTGCAGAGATGCAGCATGTTACTGATTTATACCCAGGACAGTTGAATGAACATAATTCTGCTCACTAATAAGAAAACATTCACAACACTCACGTCACCGTTCTGGTCTGGGAAAGCTCCCAACCAGCCGTTGATGTTATCAATGTCTTTGCTCGGGCCAATGATTAGAGAAGTACCAGAGTCCACTATTGCCGCACAACTTCCAGAGCATGCAACTGCATTGCCATTAATGGTGATACTGCAGCATAGAGGAAGTATCAGTAAAAAGGCATCTGTTAAGTAAACTATAAGCATTAAGGGGAAGTAGCAAGTTGTCAAATAATGCTGTGTGTGAAGTGGTTCCCAACACACTTATCATGAGAATTTATGGGAAAAAGTTAAACTACCTTTGCATTTGGATGTTCCAAAAATTTGTGGCCTGATAAAGGGGAATCCAACTAATGCTTCCAGTGTAATATGAAGGATCTGTTCCTCCCAGAATTAACATACTGCCCTCTACAGAACTAGAGGTATAGAGATAAATTAAATTCATCATTTAACATATGAGAAAATGAAACATATTTGAGACAGCATTATTTCTTTGTTCATGACTCTCATAAGACCTCACCTGCTGAGGTACATGGAGAACATATACTGAAGAATTTTCCCCTGATTCCACATGTTGTCAAATATAGGTGTACCTCCTTCAAGGGACATGCTTGGAAAAGCCAGTCCAAGAATCCCGTCCCAGGGGACTGATCCGAGGAAAAGTGCCTCTGTGTTGGTGAGGCCAAACAGCTGGTTCTCCACATAGAGGTCACTAATCTGACAGCAAAATAGAACTGTTTTTATGAGCTGAATTAAATGGTATAGAAAACAGAACACTGTGGTTACTGTACTTTGGAGGTTTGTTCCTCACCGTTATGGTGTCATATCCTGTAATCCCGGCTGCAAATCCACTGTTGTATGAAATGTAGAAAGGCTTCGCTCCAGCCTGAAAAGTGGACGATGCTGAGCTGTTGAACTTTACACCATTTTCTAAAGACAGAGAAAGCAGAACAGGAGACAAAACAGGAGAAAGAATGTACATTTCACTTGTTGCTTCACATACAAACACATCCTTTGTCACTAAGAGTAAAGATATGAAAATATTCTCACATACATAAATACTTTCTTACAGTCTGTGTGTTTGTGTGTGTGATGAGAAATGAGGTTGAGTAGCAGAGGTCCTATCTGATGGTTACACCTGGATGTCGCTCGACGTCCTCACTGATCACACTCTTCATATATGTTAATACTTATGTTTATATATTGTCACTCTGGTAGTCTATGATGTAAATATAATAGGTTCTGAGGTATCTTGATTTAAATGAGATTTCATGATGAAATAAAGCTTGACTTACTGACTAAACTGCATCATATGTGACAAATTAAAGCTTCTTTACCTTTGACAAGCTGGAACCAGCAAATATTTGGTGTTGTTGCATGGATAATGACCAGTATATTTACTTGATCAGTGGCCAGCATGTTTCATACACAGGATTGTAACTGTATCAGATAAATGTGACCATGAACAATCATCATTATACTTACCACAAGCAGAGCTGTTGCAACTTACAGAGGGAACCCACAGATCAGAGGAGCCGGTGTCAAAGAGAACTTTAAAAAACTGAGGTGGAGTCCCAATGCCAATCACTCCATAGTATGTTGTCTGTTCCCATAGGGTTATTTAGTTAGTATATGTATATCATCATAAATAAAAGACTAAACAGTGGTTACACACTACTTACATCTGGGTCAAAGGTCATGGGCACAACACTCTGCTCAATCCTGGGAAGAAACTTTGCAGCAGGGTTGTATGGAAACAACCTCCTGTAATCTTCAAACAGGCCTCTCTCCTCCAGCAGCTGCCTGGCCGACTTGCCTCTCATCAGGGGAATCCTGTACAGACGCACTGGATCCATTAGTGACACATTCGTTATTTCCACTCAGTTTAGCAATGCTCACAAACATATTTTGAGAATGTGTGGTACCTCATAACTGATCCTAAAAAGGAGTTTCAACTTATGAGTGTTTTTAAGAAGTAGAAAATAAATAACCTGTGGGACGCACAGTTTGACTAATCCTGTTCTCTTTTAAAAAATAGTCACTGATTTAGCAAAAACAAGATTAGAAGTCCCTCATCAGTTAACAAACATACTGACGTCTATCTTTTCCTAAATCCAGTTGTCTTACAGCATGTTAACAAGCCACGCTGTCTATTAAATAACCATAAAATATAACACTCATTTCTAGAAAATATCGCTATTTTCCACTATTTCAAAAACTTTGATCTCGTTTTAATAGAAATCTGCAAAGGCCACATTTGATGTCATGTAATCTTTTGATACAGATGTTTTTTGTGTAATTAAAATTCCTGAAAAACCATTAACACATCAGGATTTTATTATAAGTAAATGTAATAATAATAAATCTGAGAATATCATTGTAAAATCATAGCATTTCACTGCTTTCTACTGCACTGCTACTTTTTTTTATAAATATCAACACTGAAAAACACAAAGAACAAATGAAAACATAACTTGACTTTGGTGAGAGATAAAAAAACAAAACAATAGACAGATCTGTCCTTTGTAAGTTTATTTCTTTGCAAAAGAAAAGCTCACAGTCATACAGAGCGCCAGAGCAGTCTGCAGTGTGGAAAAAGGTAAGACAGTGAGTGTGTAACAAACATATATACCCCTGCATACAAGTGGGAGGTTGTGACCCTGAAAGAGTGAAATGAGTGTAATGAGGCGTCTGCTATCTCTAACATGGAAATAAGACAGAAAATGATATAAGTACATGAGTCATGTTGAACACAGAGTGAAAGCAAAGCATGTAGATACTTATCTAAACTGAAAGAAACAGTCCTCACAGAACATCAAGGTTTCTACAACACAATATTAAACCTGTTGTTACATGTTTTAAAGAGGCAACATCTCCAGCATGAGTGACATTTATGAACAAGCGACAAAAAAAAACAAACACGGTTTGTAAATTAAAGTGTCTACTACATAACCACACTTTGATGTACATTTGATGATAATTAATTATAAATGTTTTTTATTATCTTACCTGAAAAGCCCTTGTGAGACAGCCAAGAAGGCCAGCAACAGAAAAGTAGACTTCATTATTTCCAAAGTGACCCTCACACAAGAACAGGTGAGGTGTTTTTATATGGAAGTCAAAACTAGTCTCTGCTCCTCCTTTTCACTGTAACACTTCTTACAGCTGAACTGATAAGAAACCACTTAACAGTGCACTGAATGAGTGGAATCAGAAAAACAAAGGGAACCAGGGCCCTTTAATCTCATATTAATCTATGTCTGCGTTAAGGATTCAATGTATGTTTACTCACTTCTTTATTTAAAGTCAGGTCAGGTCAGAATGCCACCCATTTTAAATAAAATCAACAGTAATATGTCAATAGCTTGATGAATATCACTTGCGAAATAATGTTTCACCTTTTATTTGACAGTTTCTATTCAGCTTGTTAATAATTGAGCAAATGAAATCAATAATAATAAAAAGAATGTCTCATTGAAAAGCTTACACAACAGATGACAGATGACGCTGTGGACATAACTTTTTTTTTTTTTTTTTTTTACATCTAATCATTGATACATTTGTGTACACAGCGTAAGGAGATTTAAAAATATTAAATGTCTGTTACATGTTCAGGTGTGTTTAATGTCAGTGTCTACAAAACAAACCTTCAGTAGTTCATTAAACCATTTGATTTATTTTTCTGATGTTAGTTTATGAGTTAAGACTAATTCATTTGTGAAATAATGTAGATTCAGGGGACGTCCTTTGTTTTAGCTTCAACCACAGTGCAGACATGAATGAACAAACATGTTCTCCATCTTAGACTATGAGGGGTGGCAAGTGCTTCTGTAATTTGATATGGTTACAAAAGCAAATTGATGTTTACATTTCAGCACCTTGTCCTATAGTCACAAGTGTGTTACAGTAAAGTGGTGAACGCCCAGACGACCTTTTCTAGTCCGTTTCCAGCGAGTTTCTGTTGACTTTTCTCATTGACTGTGTGTACTTACAGCTGAATGTAAACAAAAAAAATTGTGCAGATTGAGTTGCCAAATTATTTTGAATAAAGTTTAATTTCAGTTTTTTCTGCAGTGAACAATGTGTGAAAAAACTAATCCTGGACTAAAATCACAATAATACTTTTTGTGCCACCATGTTTTCAGACCCACTTTCACGCACAGCTTTTCTAAAGCCTTTAAAAGATAAAGAACAAATAATTACAGACATGTTATTGACATTAGTGTTTAATGCCTCGTAATTAATTTATCAGCTGTCAACTATCGATTAGATAAGCTTATCACATTAAGAAAACACTGATACTATATTCTAAGCACGTCTGCTCATGTCCTGTTGAAGTTTAATATTACTCCATCCAACTCTGCCCCCTGGAGGACAGAGTGTACAAACATTTTCACTGAAACACGATGGATGTTACAAAAAAAAAAAAAGACAGTGTCACTGAGTATTTCAAAAACATTTATTTCAGAAAAATTTAATGTACAACATCAATAAATATTATCATGTATCATTAAAACAAATTTAAACTGTACTCACCAGGTCACAGTTTCCTGTCTGATGAAGTCCTTGACTTGTGCCACATCTTTTCAACCTGCACTACAGCGTCAGAGTTAAAACAAGCTCATTCAGTCACACTTTGGGTAAATGACTCTTTTCAAAAAAGATCAGAGAAGAGTTGTCTTTCTTTTTTGCCTCCTTACCAAAAGGATGACCTGAAACACTCAACATTTTAATTATGACCATTAGACAATGTTTAATCTAGAAATCAGAACAAGATGAAAAAGTTCTAACAGCGTAGTATATTCAGTAGTACATGATCCTCTTAACGTTCTGCCTACATTTAGGACAGTTATACCACATTGTACCAACACGATCCATTTGAATTGGATGATAAATCTACATTAATCTAGAAGAACTGGACTTCCTGAGACATTACACAGCATCAAGAGACTCTTTAAACATTTATGAAGTGAACTCCATGGTGCCTCATCACACTGATAAACAGTAAATACACCACCTGTTGTACTGTTGCGTAGGTGCTGTAATCAAATCCTCTGCATCAAAAACAGAGCAAACTAAGAAAATCACTGAATGTGTTATGACTGCGAAGTAAAGTCAGGGGCTGAGTTATGGACAGTGGAGCTGAAGCACTACTAAGAGCTGCGAGAGGGCTACTAAATCTTGTGTTTTACAGTTGTGTGGTCCTACTGATGAGTGTAAGTCACTTCCTTTACCCACATTAACACATACCCTTAAATATCTCAAAGCCTCACTTTATAGAAAGCTACACACCCTCACTTGTAGTCACTTTATTAGGTACAGTCTAAAGTGTAATCAATACAGCAGCTGCCATGAATTCTGCTTTTACAAGGTTATAACTTCTTAGTTTTATGTTTATTATTGAGTGGTGGAGTCATACTGGAGCTCAACACATCAACAGGTGTTATTAATGTTTTGGCCACCGCATGTGGTGTAAAAAAAAAAAGTAAAGTACCTCTATAATACCTGTTAATATAACGCAGTACAGTACAATGCCACCACCAGCTATGATCTCAGTAATAAACACATTACAACAGAAGGCTGAGAAATTATAACCTTGTAAAAGTAGAATTCATGGCAGCTGCTGTGTTGGATTGTATTAGACTGTACAGGTCGGACAAAGGTAGAGATGTCCTGTCTGATGGTTCCAGATGTCAGTTTTTATAGCTTTAAATTAAATTTTCATTGATCACATTTATTAATGCAGTTTTCACATTCGGCATATGTAATACATTTTCATACTGATTGTTACCTGTGTCAGAGAGCAGAGAAGATTAAGGACCTTCGCGTGTTACTATGGTGTCTATGTTGCCTTGAAAACACCCTCATAATTATATCTGAAACAAAGGTAACTATGCACTCACTACTGCAGTTATGAAACCTTTAATCCACTTTTACTTCACCTGATTATTCCCTATGTTACTTAAGCATTATTTAAATAACACTATGTACAACAAACACTGCACAAGTGCAACTTTAAATACATTTTGCCAGAATAATTAGGTGCTTCGAGTAAAATTTGAACAATACTTTCTTACTTTAATACTTTTACGGTGACTCACATTGTTTGCTGAGATCTGTAATAGTAGCTGCATGAACATTTCAAGGTTATTTTAAGACTAATAATCAAAAACTATGACAGAATAAGAGGACCATAACATAAAAAATATCTTCTTATACTGTAATCATAACAAAAACTGCTCTATGGTCACCAGTTTTATACAGCGCTGTGAAAAAGAGTAGCACAACCACTTACTAAGTTAACAGGGTCAATTACTTTTTCACATCGGTCCTGGCAGCTTTAAACAGCTCTTTTCCCTTAATAAATGAAATCATCATTTAAAAACCGATTTTTTTTTTTATTATTATTTACTGGGATTGTCTTTGTGTAATAATAAAATCTGTTTGACGATCTGACTCATTCAATTTTGATAACTATGCAAAAACAACAAACAGGAAGGAGGCAAATACTTTCACAGCACTGTATGCTGGAATTTTTTTTTTTTTTTTTTTACCTTCTTACCAGTTTTGAAGTTTGGCCCAGTGCTGTATGTTTTTCTCTTCCAACATTTGAATACATACCTATATCAGGCCAATACTTTACCTGTGGGACAGGAGTGGGTACAGCTGGGTTGACGCTCAAACCTATTGCATCTCACAGGAAACCTTGAATCCCAGTCGTGGCTCTGTAGGACACCTGGAGCTGCAGCGGAGCTACTCGGATCCATTTTGTTTGAAGATGACGCAGTGGTGAGAAGGAGCAGTTCTGTCTCATCCTGCAGCAGACTCTGACTCAGTGACTGCAGTATACTCTTCACTTTGCTTTCATATGCAGTTTCGCACAATGTATGTAAATCAGATCAACGTATCAACTAAAGATTAGGATTCCCTGTTCAGGATCTGTCAATCTTTCATGATGGGCTTCCTTTTCCAATTCAAGGCAAATGAAGCAGACACCGTCTCACTGTCTCAACCTTTTCTCCCACACAGGCTGAGACACCTAGCACAGAGCTGTTCTTCAAAACTCCAATGCAAGAACAATAAACAACTATACAAATGACCACTGCTCCTTCTCAAGCTGGTGCTGATGCTGAACCAATACTCTGTGTGCTCCTGGAGCCGTATGAGAATGACGACTTCAAACGCTGCTGTGCTTCCGCCGAGAGTCAGTCTGGTGGAGACGACCTCTGTGATTATTCGCAGAACTTGGTGAGTGACAAACCAGACAGATGCACACTCTGATGGGTCTCAGCCACACCTCTGGACACACAGGCCAGAGGTGACTGAGGAATGAGCCATATATCTGAAGAGACACAGTGGTGACTCTAGATTTGCCCTTGCAAACACACTGAAAAAAGTATTTTAGTATGGCCAAATTTCAATTTGAAAGGTCACATGAAAAGCTCTTCACAAAGCGGTCACTGAACAACACGAAAACACAGAACTGAGAAGCTGTCTTCACTCGATTCTTACACATCCTCTCCTTTCTGCTGGGAAGGCTCCCGCTGTCAAAGTGATAAAGCCTTTAGAGTTTGATAGACAATTCCAAGAACAGAAAAGGTCACAAAAGCTGTCTTCCGAGGCACTCGTGTTTCCCACGAAAGAGTAAATTTATTGAGACAAAAACTATCAAGTGCATGCTGCACTTTGTGTTTTTTTTTTCCTGACAGTTAGGTATACTTCTTAGGCCCATGAGCAATGATGTTCTCCATTTCTCTCTCCAGTTATCCTGAGTATACAGCACAAAACATTTCTTTTCCCATTTGAAACACAGTACTCAAATCAAAGCATGAAAATCAATCATTCAACAGTCCTTTCAGAGGTGGGCGTCTAAGGCCGCAGCAGAACGGCTTCCTGTCCCGTGAATCATTCAGAGGTTTCAATCACACAAGTCACTGGTATTTTCTGCTTATTCACTCCTGATCTGTAATTAAGAGATCTCAGTTGTATACATATAGCTCTACATTTGTAGCTTACACCATTTTTTTTAATACAGGACATGCTTGGGTAGAGTTTGTAGTTAATGAACAAAAGAGAACAAAACTGAAGGGTTTAACAAACCAATGAGTATTTAACCAAATGTGACGCTAATAAAACTACACAGTAAAAGAGAAGGACACAAGAAGAATCAACCCTGCGTAATTTAATCTAATTCAAATTAGGGGACCTATAATTTGCTTTGCAAAGCTTGTGACATTCAGTTTTGTTGAAACTAGAGTGTTAATTCAACACCATGGTAAAAAATATTAGAAATTATTATAGAATATTTGTAGATTTATCAGCTGGTTGGCAGAAAATTATTCTACAACAATTTTCGAACATATTACTTAAGTCATTTTGAAGCATTTTCTCTAATGCAAATATTGAATATTCCTGCACTTACATTTCATTAAAATGATTAGGTTTTAGACTGCTGGAAGGAGCAGACACAGCAATTTGAAGACATCAGCTGTTAAACAGAGTAAGGCCTAATTTAAGAATAAAACTTGCGGTTTAATTGATAATGAAAATAATCATAGATTTAAAACTTAAATAAGCAGTGTAACACCATGGAAGCCATGGAGTGAGGCATAAACACCAAGTTGAAAAATAATTAGAATTATTTCAACAAAACACAACAAGCTTTACAACATATTCTTGACAAGATAACTGTACATTATAATGCAGTTGTACTGAGCTGCATTATAATGTACAGGCGCTTGCTGCTTGTGTCCAGTCCCTACATGCTGCATAGTGAAAACTGTAAAAAGCAACATCTGCATATATTTCACCTTGTAATATCACATAACCTCCAGATGTGGCTCAGAAAGAAGCACTGACATTACTATAACTTATTATACCATAAGCCCTGATCATCTTTTGTTGATTAATGTATTAAAAATCAATTAGTCTGTGAAGGCCAGATAGCAGGACTTTGTTAGTACAAATAATTGTCCACAATTTCCTGTAGCTTTAAAAAGGATTTTTAAAAAAACTGACAGAAATAGAAAAGCTCTCATAGCAAAACTTTGAATTAGCAAGTAATCAGAACATAAGATATTAACTTGGTGAGCAGAAAGTAATACAGATGCACATCTGGAATATGCCTATTAATGAGCAATGCAGAGCAAATGGATATGTTGTCTTAATCAGGAGAAAAAAAAAATGTATGTACATTAGTTTGATTTCATCCTTTCGTAGCCCAGCTATAGAAACATATTTACAGTACTACAAACATGTTGAGACTGATTGATTAAATCTATGCCGAGTACACATTACATGATGGCTAAATACTCTGTTTTTGGATTTTAAATAGTTTTTTCTTATAGTCAGACAATGGATGAAATTATATAAAAACTGTGTTTCTTTTTAAATCAGATAAGGCAACATATAGTATTGATTCACAGAGCTTTAGTTTGCTCTTTCAGCAGAGGACCGTCAAGTAATGTACATTTATCTGACAACTAAACAGCAGAAAGCAGCATGTCACCTGTATTATTAAACAAATCCACGTATTCAACTCAGTGTGACTTTCTATGAAGGATGGGATACAGGCTACCGTGCAGGTTAAGGAACTTAAAATCTAAATTCTGTTTTGTTACCATTAGTTCTCTCTGATTTTACAAATCACAGCTTAACGGTTCATGAGTATGAAAAGAGACATTTATATTATAATTTGCACTTTTTTTCATGATGCTCCTCTGATAATGACCATCACCATGTAGTCATCCTCTGATTTGGCAAAAGCTTTGGCAGAGGCATCCAAAAACTGCTGTGAGAACTCACATGGGGGGAAAGCGTGAAGGACTCCTCCGTTGTCCTTGTCACGGCTGCCCCCCACGGGGAGGCTGATAATGCCAGCTGCCTCCTTCTGCTTCAAGTAGGACACCAGGTTCTTCAGTGGTCTTTCGGTGGAGCTGCTGGTATCCTGGACACCGGCATCCTCAGATTTTCTGGGCATGGCCAGGAGGACGGAGTATCCGCTGGAGCCAGCAGCCTTGATGCGACGAGAGACTTCATCCAGCTTAGGCTGGTCCAGACGCAGGCGCTGGCTGATCTTCAGCTGGGACACTTGACCTGCTGTGGGGTTGTCCACCAGAAGACTGGTAGCGACTCCTACATCCCCCTCTAGCAGATGCAGTGACATGGGAAAGCTACTATTCTTCAGCAGCAGGACACCCTGCCAGACCTGACTCAGCCTCTGACCTCCAGCTTTAGACTGCTGGTTAGACTTGGAGGAGGAGGAGGAAGGACCTTCTGAGGGATCGTCCTTCCTCGCTGGGCTCTTGGATGAGTCACTGGCTTTTCGTTTACGGTCTTTATCTAAACACGACACTGGCTTAGTGGGGCTGAGTGTTTTTCTTCTCTTGTCCCCAGCGTCGTGGTTGTTCTGCCGCTCTCTGACAGGGGAAGGTCTGCCAGAGCGAGGCAGGCGCTCAGGGTCACTGTAGCGTTCCCCATCTCGACTGCTACCTCCAGGGCTGCGTTCTAGTGAGCTGCCACGCCGGCGCAGACCATAGTCATTGCTGTCAGGTGAACGGTCCAGCCGCCAGCCATCATCTAACCTAATCCTTTTGCGGCTTAGATCTCTGCCTTGCAAGTCCTGCTCACGTTCTATTGACCAGGTGTCACGTGAATGCCTCTCCAGACGATCTATGGGCTCAAAGGCAGCTCCTCGCATCCTGTCATGGACACCGAGACTAGACCATTCAGCACCAGAGTAGATATCCCTGTCTCTGAAGCGAGCAGGAAGTGGAGGGGACCGTTCTCTCACCCTCACTGGGTCAGTAAGACGGTGTGAAAAGGGCTCAGGGGCTAAGTCATAGTGTGGCAGAGGGAGCGGGACCTGCATGAACTGCTGCTGCTGCTGGTAGCGATGCTCTGTGTCTGCAAAGTCCACTCTGAGTCTCCTGTCAGGGCCACCAAGAGGGAAGCCTCTCATGTGAGAACACGCAGCCTGAGCAGCATCCAGACTTTCATACTGGATGTAAGCCCACGCCTCACCTTTCCTGTAGTCTATAGTCCTGATGGTGCCAAAGCGGTCAAACTCCTTAGCCAGAGCAGCAAGTGGAACCCAGGGTCCAAGGCCCCCCACCCACAGCCTAGTTGTGGGTGTAGGTTTACCATAGCCGATTTTAATCGGGTTGTGACCCACCACTTTCCCCGACATGGCTGCTTTCGCACGATGAGCCATATCAAGATTCTCAAACTTGATGAATCCATAGGTGCTGCTCTGGCCTCTCACCGCCCGCTTTATGTCTACCTCTGTTATGACCCCGAACCTGTCAAACGCCCTCCTCAGGTCACTCTCTGTCACACTGACATCCAGATTGCCCAGAAACAAAGTCCTGTTGGCCCTCTGGTCATCTTCAGGGCTCATCAGGTCCTCATCACGGAAGACAGTAGATTCAGGGATGAACGGTTGTCTGTTTCTGGCATCATACACAGAAAAGTCTCTCTCTCTTTCCAGATCTCTGATGTGAGGTGGGGGAGGAGGAGGGAGACGGCCCAGGGCCAGCTGCTGTAGCCGGTAGTCTCTGTACCCCAAACCAGTGGGAGACAGAGGTCTCTGAGAGTGATGCCTGTGTCCTGGGGGGAAACCGTCTTTGGACACAGGAGAGCGGCTTCTGCGTCTGTTCATGTACACCGTCTCTATTTTCAGAGGCCGGTCGTAGAGCACCAGTTTGCCGCGGGCGTGTTTGGCCGCCCGGGCGTCATCGGGCCTCCTAAAGTTCACAAACGCCACTCTCTCGTCGTTTTCTCGACTGATTTTAACACTCACATCCCCAAACCTTTTAAACTCATGAAACAGTCCGTCCTCTATCTCCTCGTCGTTCAGCTGGGAGCCCAGTTCACTTATTTTCAGAGTCTTGTACTCACTCTCGGGGTTGGACGGAGGCCGGGAGTCGCCGCGTAAACCGGACCTGGATGTTTCCGTGGAGATGTCAGCGCCACCATGCGGCTTGTTCCCCGAAACCATTCCGTAGTCGTATCCGCTACCACTCCGACTGGATGAATTATGTCCGTCTGAGTCCCTCATGTCTCTTTTCTCACCGTGTAAACTTCTCCTCGACGACGCGCCGCTCGGAGCGGAGCCGTTGCTGCCGACCGCCGACAGGGCTCCGCTCTTCTTGCTGCTCGGATGGCTTTCTCCTCGGTCTCTGATATCATCTGGCGCCCGGGAACGTTTCTTCACTGGCGATCGCTCTTTCCCCTTCATTTCTAAAAGCAGATATCTGCAGTGTAGACACACTAATCTGCCTAAACAAGCTCTCAGACACTGAAATCGAGCTAAACTAACTGAACTTCTCCGCGGTTTTCACTGCACTCTCAAGCAAACGATGTAACCGCCATGTTGGAATACTTGTACTACTGTACGGGAAGTCCCGCCTCCTGTCATGTATGAGAAACTGATTGGCTGTCCGCCTTGTCAATCACGTCAAAGGCTCTCAGTTCGCCTATTATGAGCAAGGGTGCGGCTTTGCTGTGGGGTCAAAGTACAGAGGAACATACAGAAATTGATTTCAAAATGACAGAAAGGTGGTGATTATGACACACAGCACCAGGAAAAGCAAAAAACACGGAAGTTTACACTTCGATCTGTTCTCCATCTTGAATGAATCATTATTTATACAAATACAATGGAAATTGATTTAGCCTGTATGCAGTACAATAGAGTTGGAACAAACAAACTTGTCATGTAAAGTCTTTAGTCTACACCTTGCCTGAAGTACAGACACTGATAATGTAGTGGGGAATATATGGGTGGAGAAACAGTACTTAATTCACAGTGGAGGAGGAGTGTAGCTACTGTTAGAGCAAACAGTTTACATTTGTGCAGTGATGCACGTGAAACTGAAGGTCAGGACAGGTCCTAGTCAGTGGTCATTTGTGCATCATATAACTCTACAGTTCAGCAGAGTCATTTTTACATCTATATTTGATATTTTAGAAACTGACTGTCCCAAATTAGGTATTAGTTAATTTTTTCACATGTACTACTGGACATATTGGCAATGGCTTTGGGAAATAGTGAACTATTTGTAAGCAGTGGTTTAACTAGGCTTAAGTATGTTTTGCATTAGCCTGATAGTAGCTAACATTTAGTCATTTGGCATCCGCTCTTATCCAAAGCAACTTACAAATGAGAGACGTGTAAATTATTTTTTCAGCAAAGACTATGAGACAGGAATAAGACGCTTAAAGTTCTCTTATTAAATCCTGTTTTGTTTTAGTTTTTTTATGACAAGGTATTCAGCAGCTGAAGGACAGGGAGTCTGACCCTGAGAAACATTACGGTTAAATTCTTATAGAGTTAGTCTGACACCAGTAGACTAAATAAAAGAGAAAACATTGATGAAACCAGTTCACATTTATGTTTCACCATACTCTTGACAGGACCAGTATATACAGTCAGGGAAAAAACTTTTTGAACCCCTGCTGATTTTGTTAGTTTGCCCACTAACAAAGAAGTGATCAGTCTATAATTTCAATGGGAGGTTTATTTGAACAGTGAGAGACAGAATTAAAAAAAAAAAAAAGCATTTCAAAAAAGTTATAAATTTACATTTTCATGAGTGAAATAAGTATGGCAAAACCTCTGTTGGCTATCGCAGAGGTCAGATGTGTCATGTAGTTGGCCACAAGCTTTGCACACATCTCAGGAGGAATTTTGTCCAACTCCTCTTTGCAGATCTTCTCCAAGTCATTAATGTTTCGTGGCTGATGTTTGGCAACTCGAACCTTCAGCTCCCTCCACAGATTTTCTATGGGATTAATTACTTTGATGCAGTGCAGTTGTCCCGTCCCCTTGGCAGAAAAACACCCCGAAAGCATAATGTTTGCACCTCCATGTTTAACGGTGGGGGTGGTGCTCTTGGAGTCATAGGCGGCATTCCTCCTTCTCCAAACACGGCGAGTTGAGTTGATGCCAAAGAGCTCGATTTCACACTTTCACCAAGTCCTCCTATGAATCATTTAGATGTTCAGTGGAAAACTTCAAACATGTACATGTGCTTTCTTGAGCAGGGGGACCTTGCGGGCACTGCAGGATTTATTTCTTCCATATAATGGTAATCATGAGAGACATACAGTAGGCCATTATAATTCACATATTGATAATTACAAGATAATGTCTCCAATGTCTTTTTTATTTTGTAAATGCTATATTCTTACATACTTTACAATCTAACAGTGAGTTTTTTTCTTGTATTTGCCCCACTGATGGTTTGATGTATTTTGTACCTCTTCTTACCACAGAGGGGCAGCGAGGTTCCACCTAACAACCTCTCCAGCAGCAGTTAAGTGATCACCACACAAAGCTTTTGCATCACAACTATTGACTGGGTTGAGACAGTCTCCTTAATAGTTGCCAGAGTGAATCTGTTCACTTAGAGACTTCAGTCAGTGTGTCTCTGCCTGAGGACGAGTAGAAATAGGGAATGAGGTGGTGTCCTTTTTGTTCTTTTATGTGAAAAAATGTTTCATGTTACAAAAACACACGCAGAAGACTATAGATAAATGGCACTGTCTTACAGAGGCAAGAACACGGACATTAGAAAAGGTCTGTGAGGATATTCTGTTTTCTTTGCCCATGCCTATCACCACATGTATATAGAGATGTATATTGTGCTTTCAAAGTATTTATTTTCTTTCCTTCAATAATGTTTCATCTGTATCTTTGTTTTGTTTCACTCGTGACTCTGACCCTATTATTTGTTGCATCATCCTTGTTGTACCAACAATACGTACTTAAAAAAATGCAGTGTGCTTTCCTGCAGGGTTATTTTAAAAGGATTACGTTGTCCAAAAAATGGGAACAGGAGCTTTGCCCTCAACCCTATGAGCTGGACTGGCCCCTCTTTGAGAGACCATCTGGTGAAGTTCTATAGACTGTCACATGTCCCTGTGCAGGCCAACCAAGGCAATCTGCCACCCAGTGTGAAAATGGTCTGTAAAGACAGTATGAGGAAGGAATCTGTCCCTGCAATAATTTTCCGTCACATATTTAGATTCGTTTTTTAATGGTGCTATCAGAACATTAAATTATCTGGAGTCAACAGAAGTCTGCTTATACATAACATGGCAGAAAATGGAAATGGAAAATTATTTTTGTTTTACATTTTTATTCTGGTAGCCGGGAAACAACATATACAGTAACATCGTCAATAACCTTTAAATAAAAAAGGGAAAAATGATCTACACTATTTCAGATTTTTTAGAGCTGCTTAGTCACAGTTAATATGAAATCTTGAACATGCTGCAACAGATCATCTCATCAGCAGAGTGGCATGCACATTTTTTGTGAATGAGCTGTCAAATGGGAAATCTGCAAAGGATTAGTGAGGAAAACAGCTTTTAATGAGTTTCTATTTTTGTGTGTCGCATTAAGGTGAACAGCGTGACCTGACCCACTGCACCCTGACTTTCATGTGAGACAGATGCTCGGTAACAGATGATGTGCATTTTTGTCATCAACCAACCAAAAGACAGCCAGTAATTGTTTGCTGTTTAACCTGGACCAGTATGCAATGGATTTCCCATCACGAAAATGGATCTTTAAACTCAAACTCAGCCATGTCTCATCATTTAAATCACAATTTTAGCTGCCATTTATATAAACTAATCTATCAGATATGTCATGTTATCTCTGATGGATTGATGGCGATTAAATGACAAATTCCTCATGCAAACATTTTTTTTATTAAAACCTGTGTAAAGACACACACTATATTCGTGTTGTTGTTCTCTAGCAGAGCAGTGCGTGACCCACTTTCTCCACTGCCTAAACACCTGCACAGCACTAGCACGTCTGGGATAGCAGGAGTTGGTACAGTACTGTGAGAATACATCTCCAGATAAAGTAGAAAATCAAAGCTCTTGTGTGGGTTTGACACATTTGAATAAAAGCAGGTTATGCACAAAAATAGTCTCTTTTAAGTGAGAAGTCTTTTCTTTAAATAATGTGTTCATTGTGTTTTATTTTATACTGTATTGTAGATGTATGGTATGGTATAAAGTAGTACTGTCAGAGTACTTTTCTGGCAAAACAGCATCAGTGAACCTTTGAACTCGATTAGTACTTTTATGACAGAGAAGCATTTACAACAATCAGGTTTATTCATCTATTCACATCTGTCAGAAGTGTTCACATTCACTTGCTTTCAATAGTTATTATAGTGTAGAGGAAATTATGTTTCTTCAAGTGCCTGTACTAAGAATAATGGACCAGATATGTGATACCACAGAGCCCAGTGCAGGCAGAAGCTTTTTTTAGGAGCTGAGAGTGACCCAGACAGCAGCAAGCAGGAGGGCGGGGTGAGAAAAAGATGGGGAGGGTGGAATATAAATGAGACTGGAGTGAAGGAAAAGTACTGGGCGGATGTGGTGGTGCAGATGCAGAATGCATGAGTGCACGTGAGTGGAAGTGGGGAAGCACAAACGAAAGCGGGGGCTGCAAACGAGCAGGGAGACAATGTGAAGTTAGAGGCAACTGAAGGTGAAGAGCAGAGAGGAGCAGGAATGGGCTGTGAAAGGGTGCTGACGTCATACACCAAGGACCATGAGATGCTACAAAATCAAAGTAGAAATGATCTCAGGGAGAGATTATTTATGATGTCAGAAAGGAAACCAAGCAGAGGCATTGTGGCAGGTAAAAATGGAAATAATCTTCTATTCTAGTGATAAAAATGTGAAGTTCACCATTGCCTCAAAGCACCAGTGCACCTGAGAAGTGCCTCACAGAGGTGCTGCATCCCCGCAGCCTTGTTAGCTCACATCTGGTGTTAAATACAAGAAACAAGAACAAATCTCTAGA
The DNA here is from genome assembly GCA_032353495.1 of Ctenopoma kingsleyae. Classification (NCBI taxonomy): domain Eukaryota; kingdom Metazoa; phylum Chordata; class Actinopteri; order Anabantiformes; family Anabantidae; genus Ctenopoma; species Ctenopoma kingsleyae. The sequence continues at coordinate 13,043,137 of JAUBNQ010000023.1, forward strand.
GCTTCACCTAATCACAACGTCTGCACATTATCAGGGTGGGAAAGAGGGTGAAAAGCAGGTTTGAAAAGATGTGAAATAAATGCTGGTATCAGTAAGAGGAAATGTGGTGAATCTAAGCAGAACAAAGGCTGCAGCTCCTGAAACTCAGATGGGACGGATGTCTGGTCATATGCTAACCAGAGAGGGCAGCAGCACTGCTGTGCCACAGTCCCACCAGCCTGCACGGCTGCTGATGCAGGCTCAATAAAACTCTGAAAGTTATGTGTGTGTATTACACACTGCTGTCCAATTAGCAGATGCCCTGCAGCAGTTGGTCAAGGGCACTTCAGTACTAGCTGTATTTGTAGTGTTTTTTTTACACTGATGTACAAACATGAATAATGATTGTTCTACACAGTTTTCAGGCTTTATCACACTTTTATTTTAACAAATAATAATAATAATAATTGATACTTTATTGATCCCCTTGGGGAAATTGTTGTTTAGACAGCTGTTAGGACTGTCTCAGTGCTACTACGAGGTATCGGTGTCTTGTCCAAGGACACCTTGACATGTAGCCTGGCAGAACTGGGAATTTAACCGCTCACCTTCTGGTTTAAAGATGACTGCCATACCAACTGAGCTGTCATGCCGCCCCAGATATGACGTGCAATAAAGGGGTGTGTGTTTTAGGTGCAATGTACTGTTTCACATCAGATTTCTTGTTGACATTTCCTTCAAGTGAAGTGAGACAGATGATCATCTCTTGTACACTGCAAAGTCTGCTACAACAAAAGGGAAACTGTAGATCTGAGGATGGAGAAGTGCTAAAGTGGTGGTTATCTTTATGTGACAATTAATCAAGTGACTTATGAATTGAATAGAAGAAAAAATAATCGCCCACCCAACCATCCAAAATAACGTCATAGAAACATCAGGGCAGCTCACAGATATAAAACGTCACAAAGATGTTTTGAAAGCATTTAGTTGTTGTCCAATGAAGCAGTTTATCAAAGGAGGAGTGCAGACAGGAGAGTGCAAAGATGAGACAGAGTCTGTCATATGATCCTGGGGTTGCTGTAGCAACTGCTCCCAATAGTCAGCTCGAAGAAGATGCATTAAAAGCGTCACAGAATGAGGACCAGTAGAAACAGGGAAAATAGATCAGACCCTGAACTAATCTAGTGTCTTTTTGTTCAACGAGCATCTACATCCTAATGCAAAGAAACACAAAAGAGACTATATGAGACACTGAGTGTGGTTCAGATGTACTTTAGAGACAAGATTTGTTGTGTGATATACTACAAACCATATCTGATAATGATGCAAAGAGAAGAAACATCAAGAAGCAAGTGAGGAATCTGATTAAGACAGCTGAGGAGGCTGACGTGTTGGAGGTACAAAGAAAAATCCATCAGGTCAAGATGAAAAATTGCCTCCTGATAATATCTTCCTCCACTGTTTTGGTGGTAATAAAGAATACTCTAGTGGATGGTGCATGATTTATGGTCCCCTGCGTGACTGTGTCTGCTGCAGTCGTGTCTCAATAGAAGAATGACCACCCCAGTGTAAGTCCAAAGATTAACCATGTTCTCTAAGCTGTTAGTGAGAGATTATTAGAGTTCAGTCCATGTCGTCAGATGTAAAAGTCCTCCATGAGGAATTATGCATATTCAATTAAAGAGTGTTTTTTTATCAGAAAATGGATCCTACTGATTTTTACATCAGTGTTCATTCATTGTTGACTACAAAGTAATGAAAACGTAATAATAATTAATTCAATTCAAAATCCAAATGTTCTTCTTTCTTTCATTTATTGCTTTATTAATTTAGAATGGGCATTGTTCTTTTATTTATTATTATAATCATTATTAATCTATTTATTCTTATTCATTGTTGAAAAGTGCTCATCAGTTTCTCAGTGTGCTCAGTTGAAGAGCAGGTTCACAGTTTTCATGTCTGTCTTAAAACAATACTTGTAACGGTCACTGCTCAGTGTCATTTTCCTCACTATCATAGACGAGATCAGCGTTCTTTGTTCTGTGTTAAAATATGTTGAAGTTTATGAGACGCTTCAGTAGTCTGAGGGACCCAGTGTTTATGTTCCAGTCTTTCAGTTCAGTAGTACTTTTTTGAATCAGAATCCAGTGCAGATCCACTTATCAAATCCAACTTCAGACTCAGCCCAGCCATTCAGGTACACGAAATTAAAATAAATGAGAATGATTTGAAACCAGTCAATCAGACAAAGATAAGTAAAGATAAGTTTTAGAGCATATTTCCACTAATACATATTTGAACAAAAGTTGTATAATAGAGTTTCTCTGAATCATGGAGCATTCCTCTCCATCTGTGCAGAAAGTGCGTCCTTGCTGAGGAATATATAGTAAAAGGATACAAATGGGGGGCTGGGAAAATGACTGGAACTCGAACCTCTACGCTGTTTGGATATGAAATTGAAATTAAAGTGTTTTCTGTGCATCAGGCCAACGCTGAATGGTGTAAATATTTTATCAATTGAAACACGAATGACGAAAGCTGCGTCAGACAATCACTTCCTCAGGTAGGAGTGGATAACCTTGACAAATCCGCGCACAGTTTTGCCCCCGTTTTTCTTTCACTATTCCACTTTCCCGTGCAGAGATGCTGTGATAGACAGTAAAAGTGTCAGACAGCAAGTGAGAGGCAGGTGAGCATTTGTCATTGTTGGTAATGAGCAGCACTTCGTGCGTCACGGTGCGCCCCGGACTCTCCACCCTGCATGTCAATGGTAGGCAGAGCAGCATGTGATGCTCCGTCCTCTAGTGTCCTGTGAGCGCTCAGTAGGTACCACACCGACACACAGGCTACGCAGCGGATGTTTTCATGACTCTCTACAGACGTTTTCCGACGGCAGATCAAACCTTGGATATTGTTGAACTCCGCTAAAAACTCACGGTGAGAAATCAGATATTTTAATCGTTCCTCCACTGTGCTTCTTTCTGTGTGGCATCATCTGGATTTAAAAAGATGTAAACTCTTCGTTTCTGCAGAAGTTCACAGGCAGCTCCAAAGAGTTTGAATTGCTCTGTTTCGCATCTTTAACACACACACACACACATCAACGCGTGTGTTAATTAATGACAAACTGCCTGCGATCATGTAAAATTTACACAGTAACCGATCAGGTTTTACTACTTCAGTTTACACATAGGTCAGTAAATAATCGTATTTGACCTTGATTGTGTAGGAGCCCCAGCACCGCCCAAGCTGAGCAGTTAAACCTGCAGGCAACAGCGTGAGGTGTCAGCTTCAGCACCAGATGTGTCACCTGGTGTTCACAGTGAGTGATCTGTGTTGTGGTGTTGATCACTGAGAGCATCCAGGAGCTTTTCACAACCTGCATCTGTTATGTTCAGCTGTGTTTTAGATTAAAAAAGGTCTTGAGCTCAGACAGACAGCACAAGGCAACATCACAGCATCAGTCATTGATTAATGTGCGGCCATTTAAGCCAAGACTGATTGAAGCTGATGCTTGTCCTGGTTTCTCCTGCATGTCACAGTGGAAAGTATTTATCTGTTATCTGTTCAAATAAAACCCATAGAAACACATATGTATAGCTGACATGTTGTCTGTTATATTCAGATGATAGAGTAAAACTTTTTACAAGGATTTCCATGATTTTGTGGCCAAAAAGTCAGTGGTGTGTAAGTATTCATAGCTTGTTGGTACGTTGCTAGTGTGGAATATGATTTGTTGAAGAGGAATTGTATGTAAAAATGTTTGTATGACAGTAATATAATAAAGAACACAAGTTTCTTAATAATAAGATAAGTCTTCAGTGTTATCTCTTGTTTTAAGGTCCCTGAATGATCATGATAGATTATAAATATACAAATGTGAGGCATATCTTTACATATACATTTGCTCTAGTGAAAGTCATAATCAGCCTGGGATAAAGATAAAATAGCAACTAGAAGACTTTTTCCATCTATGGTTAATATGCCTTTGCTGCGGTATAAAACTGCTCTGTGTGTTGATTTGTTTTTTTCCAGGAGGATTATTGGTTGGGTGAGTTGATGTGTTTTCATTTCTCAGCATTGGCTGGATGATGCAGCCACTGACTGATATTACATGTCTTGTATACTGTAGTGTGGGATTGAATGACAAGACAGAAAAGCAGCACTGTGGGCTTGACAGTTAATGCACACAGGATTATGAAGACTTGTGAATGACCGCTCATGGATTATTGCATTACAGGCTCATCTTGACATGCACAGAGGAGGAAATCTGTTGTGGGATGAAAAACAAATAAACAAGAAAAGCAAATGCACATACTGAGCACAAACTAAAGACCTTTGTGACCCTTCTGTTTGTGTTTGTGTAGAGGTTACAGTTGCTGAGTGTTTGCTGATAGTAAGAGAATTTTTCAGCAGCATGTGTTGTGACGATGAAGGCTCATGTGCATCAGCACTATTGCATCACACTCGAAGTGCAGAACCTTCGTTTACATCCAACTCCAGACTTTGGTGATCAGTAATCTTTTGTGAGAAAGTCTTTTGCTTTTCTTTGCTTTATCTTGATCTTTCAGTGTTCGCAGTTTTGCATTTCACTGCTCGGTAGATTTTTATAATGGAAAACGAAAACACTCAATAAGTAATGAGCCTACAAAGGGGCTTGTGATGTGGATGAGGAGAACACATGACATGCACTTCATCCAAAGCACCGTGTTCATGTCCTCCATTACGTTTGGGTTGGACCAAACACTCCCTGAGAGAGGGGTGAGGATGGATGTTGCTGCCTGGCTTCAGAGGATTAGGGGATTTACATGAAAAAAGCTTCACTAAAGTTAAGCTTTGCAAAACAGGGAAATTAAATAGAACAATTTGCAGGATTGGGATTTTTTTTTTTTTTTTTTACCGAAAAATTTTGTAACAGACGAAAGACGATGATAGTTTTTATTATTAGTATGTAAAAATGTCTGTGTGAGTCTATGCTGAGTTTTTATTGAAAAGAAGATGTTGAGGTTGTGACAAATGGTCTTCTGTCTTTATGTTGACATCCTTCATGGCTCTGCAGAGACATAACCATGTGTCTTATTACGAGCCTAACCAAGCACTAAATGGAGGAATAATTGTGTCAGCGATTGTGTGTAGTGTTACTTACAGCTCGTGGCTAGGAGGAGCCTTCCTAAACATCAAATGAACTGTATCAAGGCAACTTTATTTAACACACAGTAGAATGTGATTTATGTCCAGTAATAGAGCTTTTTTACAGTTTCATGTTTATGACAACCTTGAAATACAATTTCTACTTGACCTTTCTGTTTTTCTGGTGCAGAACTGAGGCCAAGAACTGAAATCCAGCTGTCACTACTCAGCATCCCCCTCAGAGCTACATCCATCCACCCTCCTTATCCGTCCTCTGGCTGCCACTTCTTTGTGTTCCTCCCAGTCTCTTTCTTGCTCTCTCTTTTGCTCTCCACCCCCACACCCCTTCCTGACCCTCAGCCTCCCTCATGCCTAAGAACAGCAAGGTGACTCAGCGCGAGCAGAGCCATGAGCATGTCACAGAGTCAGTGGCTGACTTGCTCGCACATGAAGAGCCGCTCGACTACAAGAGCAGCTCCCTGAACGTCGGTGGTGCACCTGGGAAGAAAGTCCCACAGTTAGAGGTTCCTGAAAACGATGGACGCCCTGCCTGGAACAGCAAACTACAGTACATCCTGGCCCAAGTAGGCTTCTCTGTGGGCCTGGGCAACGTGTGGCGCTTCCCTTACCTGTGTCAAAAGAATGGAGGAGGTGAGCGGGAGTCAGTGCTCACATGCTGAGCTGCAGTGCTGCTGTGTGATAAACCCTGTGTTATTGTTTCTCTTATCAAAATGAATTATTCAAAACAAATTGTAATTAGAAATCATCAAAATTGGTCACATCCTACCTCCATTCAGTGCAGAACTGTCGAGAGAGCAGCTGTAATGTGCAGAAAGCAGGAAAAGTCTAAATATAGCTGCACTATTGATTACTACTGCCAGCAGGGCAGGCCAGGCTCAACTGATACTCTGGTAAACAGAAAAGAGCTTGGTAAGAGATTAATGTAGCTATATAGTGATGAGGTTTTATTTCATTACAGATACATGTACAAACTGAGACGTTCACAGTGTAAACTTGGGCTCATTGTAAGTGAAAAACACCCTGTCATCATGGACTGACAGATGTGATACTGCTTCCACTGGTCTACGCACCTTTAGGTTTACTGCCCATGTCTGATCTACAGCACATATGCAGGATTTGTTGCCTATAGGCAGGATTTACTGACAGTAGGCTGTATGTGACTGGACGAGTGGCTATTTATCACTGTGTAATTTGCTGTCTGGCAGCCAATTAGAGACACATTAAAGGTCTGTGTTGTTGGGAGTTACTGCTGTGCGGGCTTCTCTCTCATTTCCTTTATCTTGTTCGCTCATCTTTTCGCCTTTGTCTTTTCTCTTTTAACATCCTCTTTGCTTTCTTTACGCTTGTGCTACTGTTGTATATCAGTCTATCGCAGCCATCAGTTTAAATGCCCTGTGATGAAGTGCATTTGCCTGAAGCTGATTTAAGAATCTGTTGTCCTCACTGCATAAAACTTCATGATGGTCCCTGTTTCACATTTCATGTGGACTTTTGCCTCTTGTCTTCTCTTTGCCTCTTAGTCCACTCACTGTGAAACATAATTCCCACCTTTGATACTCTTTATTAATAGTGGTACATGTTTTCTTGATATAAGTCTTTATATCCCGGATGATGACTCACCCTACCCACATAATCAACCTCCTGATTATGCCTTCATGGATTAAGCTGCAAAGGGACAAATTTAGACTTCCATCAAAATCAAAGTGAAATTAAAAGATGTGATCTTAACGTTATCAGAGACATTAGAAGTCGCGTGGTTAAATTTATCTCAACTATAACTCAATCACTATCACATTTTGAGACAGTGGAAATTGTCAGATGAATACAAAAATGAAAGACGTTACACTTAAACTTTGTTTAAAACCAAACATTTCCATTGCTTTTTAATTATTTTAGACACATTTACCACTAAACACCTCATACCATGTTCTGTAAAAACTCAACTATATGTCTGCCTGTTATCCAGGTGCCTATTTGGTTCCATACTTCATCCTCCTCCTCATCATTGGCATCCCGCTCTTCTTCTTGGAGCTGGCAGTGGGTCAGAAGATCCGACGCGGGAGCATCGGGGTGTGGAACTACGTCTGTCCCCGTCTGGGTGGGATAGGGATGTCCAGTCTGATGGTAAGGGAAACATTTTATAACCTATCATATCTATAACTGTGAGTCTAAGACACCCTCTTAATAAAGCTTTCTTTGGTGCACTGTGACTGTTAAAGGCCCGGGTCCTCTGATCTGAACATTGAGGGAGGTTCTAATGGTGGAACAACTGTCAAACTCCATGTGCTTCTTTAACCCAGACAGTTAAACAGAAGCACATGTGCTGAATGTGCAGCAGTTTGAGGATAAAACTAAAAGTAAGCCAGTGCTCTGTCTGTGTGATTTATGAAGGTGCCTTCTTTTATGTATGAGTAAACACTTTGAATATCTATCTCTCTACCTATCTATGTATCTATAAAGTAAGTCCTCATTTGAAATTGGCCTACAGTAGCAAAAGATGAAATTACAACCTTCACACTTCCTCAGCTTCTCATATTGACGTGTTTGAGGGTTAGAGGTAGCTTTCCTTTAAAGATCCACAGCTGGCGCAGAAGTAGCTATAAATATCTTCCAGAAGATCACTGTTGAAAAGAGAGCACTTTAATTATTCATGCTTTCCTCAACCATATTTAGCTTCTGAATGTCCTGGCTGGCAAGACTGCTTACTGACAGCAACATGGGACATGCACAAAGTGGGCTGCCTCATATGCATACTTTTTTCAGTGTGCAGAATTGCTAATAGTCTGTCTATCTATCTATCTATCTATCTATCTATCTATCTATCTATCTATCTATCTATCTATCTATCTATCTATCTATGTATCTATCTATCTATCTATCTTTCTATCTATCTACCTAGGTGTGTGGCTTTGTGGGTCTCTACTACAATGTGATCATTGGTTGGAGCATCTTCTACTTCTTCCAGTCCTTCCAGTATCCTCTGCCATGGAGTGACTGCCCAATCAGAAAGAACGGCACGCTCGCTAGTGAGTGGTACTGAATACTAATCAATAGTATTCAATAATCATCAAAGTCAGTGAGATCTCAGTTGCCATCAGTGAAGCTATGCTGCTAATAGTTATTCAGCCTTACAATAAATTTGATAGAGGAAATAGTAAAGGTGGTGCATATTTAAACTTAGAAGGAAGTTTGTTCCATGTGTTTGCAGCAAAGCAACGAAATGCAGACTCAGTCTAAAAGGAACTTCCGTAACAGTAGTTTGTTTCAATAAGGTAAATACCATTCCACTACATAAATAGCAGTGTGCATAAACACACTGCTATTAACTGTTTACTACTAACTGTTTCTGTATGGTCATCCACAGCAGTATGTATATGATTCTCACAATAATTCCTCCACCAAGATTTAAAATTAAGTTCATATGGATTCAAGCCATGCAGCTTCTACATCCACAGACCTATGCATATCATACGAATTGTCTTAAGTTGCTTACAACTTTCTGCTATGACTTCACAGACATAATCTAGATTCAAAATCTTTATTCTATTAGTATGGATAATAACAGAACCCCAGAGTAACCAAGAAATACTCAGCATGTGTGTGACTCAGCACGGCTGAGCATGCTGGTCGAGAAAGACGAGGAGCCAAGATTCAGACTCATGTATTGAAGGACACTAATGTCGAAGGACAGCAGCAGCAAAAAGAAGAATATAAAACATGTTAGTGGAAGAACTGAACACCTGCTTATTGTAGACCCTGTGTCAGACAAAGCATAACAATGGAACCAGACAGTAATTAATAAACATATAATTCAGCAGAGGACATACTGAGTTAAAAAGCACAGTATATGAAGAGCTTTACCTGCATCTGTTTGACAATGTACAGTAGAGTGTGTGTGTGCATCCACATAGATAAATCTCCACCATCCCATAATTCTCTGTGTAGAATCACAACTCTGCTGACTATAAACCCACAGTATATATAATTTCCCCAGGGTAACTAGAGAATATACAGTGTGTGCACCATCTCAGGTGATGTCAACTGGGGCTTTGTGCTTTGCATACTAACGTGAACTTATTTGTGCCTCTTATATCTGAGTGGTGTAAATCAGCCGAGATCTGACATACTGACCTTGAGCAAACGATTTCTCGATTTCATTATGTTTCTTTCTCCTCCCTGCACCATCTTCCTCTGTGACACTGAAATCTCATTGCTGCATTTCCACAGCATTTAGTTTTCTTTCATTCTCATTGTCTAAACTAAAACTCCATCTCCCTCCGTCGCATGCACACAGTTGTGGAGCCAGAGTGTGAGAAAAGCTCGGCTACAACCTACTTCTGGTACCGTCAGACTTTGAACACAACCAGCACTATTGCAGAAAGTGGGGGCCTCAACGTCAAAATGACCCTGTCTCTGCTGGTGGCCTGGATCATCGTCTGCCTCGCCGTCATTAAAGGAATCGCCTCCTCTGGGAAGGTAGTGGAGAGGATAAGACAGAAATGGGTAATATGATGAGAGAAAATATTAAGGAGATTACTGGTTTCTGGTTTCCTTTTCTTCTCCTGACTTACAGGTGATGTACTTCAGTTCTCTTTTCCCCTACGTGGTGCTGTTCTGCTTCCTGGTCCGGGGTTTATGGCTGAAGGGATCTGTGGATGGTATTGCTCACATGTTCACTCCTAAGGTAAGACTGTGGAAAGATCATTTTGATCAACCACCCATGCCAACAAACACCTCATAATCATATTTGTCCCGTCGTGTTTCACAGCTGGAGAAGATGCTGGAGCCTCAGGTGTGGAGGGAGGCAGCCACCCAGGTCTTCTTTGCCCTGGGTCTGGGTTTTGGAGGAGTCATCGCTTTCTCCAGCTACAATAAGATTGACAACAACTGTCATTTTGACGCTGTGCTCGTCTCTTTCATCAACTTCTTCACCTCCATTCTGGCCACGTTGGTGGTGTTCGCTGTGCTGGGCTTCAAGGCCAACATCATGAATGAAAAATGTGTCGTAGAGTAAGTTCAACACCTGCAAAGCCAATTTATCCTTAAGTATCATCACACTGTGCTGTGTGTGGACAGTAAGAGTTTAGCTAAAAACAAGAATGCAGAGCTATCAGCCACTTGTTTGGTACCATGAAAAGATTAGTGGGTATTAGTAGATAAACTCAAATCAAATCCTGGATTTACACAACATGTGGGAACTTAGAAAATATTATAGTGTAGTATTTTTAAGAGGTTAACTGTGAATGGAAATTTCTTTGAGTTCACAGCCACAGCAGCTCTGTGTAGCCCAAGGCACAGAAACGATGTGAGCGCACATCAGTGCTAACATGCAGTGACAAAACTAAGATACTGATGTTTACACTATGTTACCATGCTAATTCAATTAGCAATAAATACAAAGTACGAATGAAAATGATGGGAATTTTAGTTCAGGAAGTAGAGCTTATTGCTGAAATGTGTAGCTTTAGTTGCTGAAATACTTTATTGTTTACTTTTGTCTTTTATCTTTGCAGTAATGCTGAGAAGATCCTGGGATACCTGAATTCAAATGTCCTGAGTCATGATCTCATTCCTCCACATGTAAACTTCTCCCATCTCACTACATCAGACTATGCTGAGATGTACGCTGTCATCAAGACAGTCAAGGAGGGCAGCTTTGCTCAGCTGGGTCTGGATCCTTGTGTCCTGGAGGACGAGCTCAACAAGGTGCGTTTTCTACAGCCAAATCTATCACATGTTCAGTATTTGACTCGTTTTGCCCCTGACCTGACTTGACTTGTCTAATCATCTCTCTGCAGGCTGTCCAGGGCACAGGTCTGGCCTTTATTGCTTTCACAGAGGCCATGACCCATTTTCCAGCATCTCCGTTCTGGTCAGTCATGTTCTTCTTCATGCTCATCAACCTCGGTCTGGGCAGCATGATCGGCACCATGACCGGCATAACTACACCCATTCTCGATGCTTACAAGGTCCAGAAGGAGCTTTTGACGGGTAAACATCCTTCACTGACTCCCTGGGTCTGGTCACTATGTGCTTTTAATGTTTGAAACTCCTTACTCAGCACTTATAAAGTATTAAAGCACATTTGGAGAAGAGCTGCATTAGGCTTTGTATTACTGCTGCAGGAAACAAAACAGCTCAGTGGTACTGAGACCATTTATCTTTCCATCTCATATATTAGCCCAAGCTATTGGTTCGGTGTTGGTCTGTTTTCCTCAGAAATGTCTATTTTTTCTTTTTCTCTGTGTTTCAGTTGGTTGCTGCATTGTGGCCTTCCTGTGCGGCCTGTTGTTCGTTCAGCGCTCAGGGAACTACTTTGTCACCATGTTCGATGACTATTCAGCTGGTCTCCCTCTCACTGTAGTGGTGATCCTAGAAAATGTGTCTGTCGCTTGGATTTATGGCACTAAAAGGTAAACTTACCTGTGTGCATGTGCAATTCATCATGCCGACTTGCACTGAATTGTACATTTTTCAAATCAGTTTTAACTTTACCGCTGCTGTTTCTCTCTCAGCTTCATGCAAGACCTGGAGGACATGTTGGGATTCCGACCGTACCTAATCTATTTCTATTTGTGGAAGTACGTCTCCCCTATCTGTCTCATCATTCTCATCTCAGCCTCTATCATAGAGATGGCCATCAACCCGCCAGGATACAACGCCTGGGTTCAGGAGCTGGTCAGTCAGTTTCTCTGTGTGTGTGTGTGTGTGTGTCCAGCAGAAAGCAGCTGCTGAACAATCCAGATCCTCAACTCAAGTTTAAAACTATTACCCAGTATTGTTGTTAAAGTATCTTAAATAAAAGTACACGTTTTCCAGAAATGACAGTGTCCTATTATATTATACAGTATATTATTATATAAAGATTATTATTGATGGATCATAATCT
>JAUBNQ010000023.1:13055255-13081341 GCA_032353495.1 Ctenopoma kingsleyae
TTTTGTTTGTTTTTTATTGTGTACATATTGTCTATATTTCCTAGATGTATTCTAATAAAAAGAATAATAAAAAAACAGAAAAATAAATATATATGATCATAATAGCACTCCCGAAACTAATGGTGGCCTAAGACTTTTGCACAGCACTGTACGTACAAATAATTTAAATACAATTTAAAACGAATCAAAAACTAAACTATCAATCCATGTAGCTCACTGAGGCCCCCTGTTGGTGGGGCCCTAGGTTGCAGCCTATCAAGGATTCCAGGATTCTTTATTATCATTCTCACATGAGACATGTAAGAACGAAACTGCGAACTCAGGTCGAGGTGCATATTGTGAGACAGATAAGAACAGTAGAGAGAAATAATCATATATACAACAGCAAATGAGTAGACAGCAGCAGTGGTAAAGTGCAAGAGTGTATATGTGCAATGTGCTATGGGTCAGCATGTGTGTGGGTGTAGTTCAAATCCAGTGCTTTAAGGCAGGGGACCACAGTTTACTATCCTGACTGCGTCAGGGTAGAAGCTGTTTCTCAGTTTAGTGGTCTTTGACTTCAGGCTGCGCAACCTTCTGCCTGATGGAAGGGGGGTGAAGAGACTGTGTGCAGGGTGGATGGGGTCTCTTATGATGCAGTGGGCCCTGTCTCTGTATCTCTCTGTATCTGTCTGCATCTGTCGCGATGGTCCTTTGTGCAGACTTAACCACCCTCTGCAGCGCCTGCTTATTTGCAGCTCTCTCTCTCTCTCTCTATATATAGATATATATATATATATATATATTTTTTTTTTTTTAATTGCCATTTCTTTCCATGTCCCACATCCTCACTGTACTGTCTCTGTGTGTCTGCAGGCTCAGGAACGCTTTCAGAGCTACCCTCCCTGGGCACTGGCCATGTGTTTCGCTCTCATTGTCGTGGCCATGCTTCCTCTCCCTGTCGTCTTCATCGCCCGTCACTTCAACCTGATGTCAGACGGCTCCAACAAGCTGTCTGTCTCCTACCGTAAAACCATGATGAAGGATATATCCAATCTGGAGGAGCAGGATGAGGCCAGGTTCATCCTCGGTGCCAAACCTGGCGAGGCACCATCTGTGCCGGCACGCAAGGCTTACCTCACTCCTGGAGGGAACAAACCCCTGGACCCCAACTCCCTGTCTCCAAACAGCTGTTATGGTACAAGCTACCAAAATGCTGCCATCAGCCCCACCACCCCAACTACACCAACCTCACCCATCACACCGGAGTCTGACTCTTAACTGCTGTTGACTTCACACACCTCTCTGACACCTGCCCTGTAGCACAGTTTACTTTCAGTCATAAAGTCTCCACTGGGGGTCACTGCAGCACCAAGAATCTCCACAACTGCCCCACCAACACCACAAACCGTTATGTCCGAGCACACTGTCCCCAAACAAGGAACCACCTGCGAAATGTTTCCACTCAAGCAGGCAGTATTGAGATAATCAGAAGAATAAAATTCACTTGTAACAAGATGAAACATTGAGGGGTAGTCGCAGTATCAGTATGTGTTCAGTATTTAAAATCACAGGGTTAAGATGACGTTCTGTGACCTGCTTTTATTTGCCTTAGTAAAAGGATCCTCAGCACACAGAGTCCTCAACAGTATAATGTACATCCCTGCCTGCACAGTGCAGGGGATCTGAAAGTATGAACGTGGTGCAGCCAGCGTTGTTCTGCTGGGTAAACAGGTTTTTCTCTTAGTGCAGCACCACAGAGAACAATGAGAAACGAATGTGAGCTTAGTTATTTTAAGGCTTAAAGCCTGTCACTGTTTGTGTTGTCCTCCAAAGCAATACTGTGTCAAAGGAGTACAATTCAGATAAAGTTATCTTCTTGTAGATGTTATGAAGTGTACATGTCAACATAGAGACATGCATCTCTGTTTGGCTGCTCTGAACTGCACAACACTTCTCATCATGTAGTTTGGTGTTCACACGACTCTCTGTAGGGTAAACAATGTGTAAGGCTGCTCTGTAGACACACGTTTATGTTCAGTTCAGACCCAAAACCAAACTCCTGCTTAGTTATGTGTGTAACCAGTATTGTTCTAGTTCATTCTGTAAACACTGATGTACAGTATAGTAATATGTTATAGAATAATGTTGTTTTTGTTACCTGGAGGAGATCAAAACAGTTTCACTGTTCATCACACACACTTGTGCTATACAAACTCACTCATTTCTGTGTCTCCACCAAAGAGTAAATAACAAAACACTTGAAATTTACACATTTATATGACACAATAATGGACTTGATGTGCTGAATTACGTTGACAGTGAACTAAACTCGTGAGACTGAAACACAAAGTAGTCGTATCCTTTGGTCATAGGAAGCACAGCTTAAGCAAATCAAATGTAAAGCAAACTGAAAGACGTTTTTCCTACCAAAATAACAACGCTACAGAAGCACAGAAGAGATTTTACACAGTTATTGTGCACAATTACAGAACTAATCCTAATTACTAACCTTTTTTAGTGCACACAATTAAAATAATTGCTACCCACAAATATGTTGCCTACAATCACTAAGCAATATTTATTTATGTTCAAGCACAAGTACAAAATGCACAAAATATGTTCACTATGGACCAAAAATATCATGAATATGAAACAATGAAAAGGCAGCAATGGACCAAAAGATATGTAATAAAATATTAAACTCATCAATTAACTTGATAGTATGAACTTTTGTACATACTATACTGTAGGATCCTCACATGCACAAATAAATAAAATACATGTACACACATGCTCAGACACGCACATGCACACAGCTTCTGTATATCTGTGAAATAATTAGCATCAGGGTTGCTTTGCGATGAAGGTTTTTGCCTCCTGAGTAAACTAAGGCTAAACCAGCAGAAACATCTGAACAGGTAAAACATGGACAGACCTCTCTGTGTCATTTGTGTTCACAGTGACAGTGAGTAGTCTATAAGTTCAAACAGAGCACATTTAAGTTCCTGTTATGCGGAAAATTATACCTTTATTTATTTTTTTATCACAACAGTCGAAGCCATGGTGTTAAGGTATAAATGGACTATATTTATATTTATGTATATCTGCAGTGCAGCGTAATGAATAACAAAGATTTATCTTTTAAAAGTGACCAGTATATATACTGTATATTTTCATCTTGTGTGGTGTTTATTGAAACTGTATATTTAAAGACTTTTATAGTCTGTTTTGTAGTTTGTGTAACTCATTTTTGTTGTCGGATGTGAAAAGTGCTGCCAGTAGGTGGAGGTTATGTCAGTGTGGTGTAGTGTTTGCAGCAGCTTGTTCTCTGTTGTGTTTATAAGAGCTGTGTGTGTCTGCAGCTCATGTTGGGTGATACTGACACACCCGTTTCCACTTTGAGTTTACTGGTCTACTTGTTTTTAGCCACACTAGGAGTCGAGGTTATTACCTCTTTTGTCGAATCACACAATTCTGTGTAGTAGTTATTACTCTCTGTCCAAATCTGAAGCTGTGTGTTCCGACTGAACATGAAGATGAATGTTTGACTTGCAAATTTAAACCCTGGAGTGTTGTTGCATCCACACACAGCTCAGACTCTGAGTCTGGCAATACCTGCAGCTTTGTTACTGCTTCATCTGAACATGTGCATCTGAATACACATTAACATTGTGGAGGTGAGGCTGACAGGCGCTTGAGGTTCTTTGTTGACAACATGACCTTTCATATAGCGCCACCCTCAGGCCAGACTTTACATTCGTTCCCCCCAATGTTCAGTCTAACAATAGTGATGTCTCACTGAGAAATGTTTTTCTGTTGTGTTACAGACTCTAGTGTGAACCTAGTGTGGCTATAAACCTCAAGTCTTGTTTTATTTCTTGTGTTGTTTCAGTTTCTGTGAGCCCGGTACGACATGCTGAGAGTGTAGATTTCTCTCTGTTGTAAGTCTGTAAATAATGTTGTGTATTGAAATTATTCTAAAGATAGATTTTATTCATGTGAAGTATATCTATGTCTTAAAAAAATAACTGTTTTAGCAGTAAATGTAACAAAGTAATAACGAATGATGATTAAGCACTTTCTCACTAGGACTGCAAAAAACGTAGCTTTCATTTTGTTGTCTTCATAGCAGTAAATTCAAGGTGTAAAAGCAATATTATGTTATTTAAACTGTGGCTGAAAGAAAAACTACACACCTCAGTGTCCTAATAATAATGATTAGCAACCACCCTTTGTAATCAGAGGGACATTATGACTCATCCTTACAAGTGCTGGAGTGTGTGTGTGTACGTATGTGTTAGCGTGTGTGTGGGTTCTGATTACTGGTGTGTAGACTCCTTCTTATTACCTGTGGGTGCAGGGCCTTACTGAGTACACATTTCAAGCACTGTCTGTACAGGAGACATATTTAGAAATGTCCCATTACAGCTTCTCTCTTCCTCTCAGTCATATGATGATTGTATAATACTGAAAATTACTGTACAAAATGTGAACATCACCAAAAATATTAATAATAAAGAATAAACAAAGCTGCTGCCGGGTTCCTGGATTTTTTGGGTTCACATCTGAGTCTGTCATTTCATTAGAAATTTGATTATTAAATGATTGTAAAAGTATATATTTATCCCAAAACTTTGTCACAGTGAAAGACATGTTTACCGTACTAGTCATAGTCATAGTTTGAACTTTGGTTCAAAATGAAATATCTCTACTAATGTTTCATGGATTGCCAAGAAATTCTGTACAGACATTATTATTTGAGTTAAAGGTGAATAAGGCATAATAAGTTTTCTTCTACACATTCATGTCCCCTCAGGATGATTTATAATCTCTTTCGGGATTCTTCAACTTGTTCAATTAGACTTTTGGTTTATGACCAAAAACCTACAAAACTAACAATCTCCACCATAACACATCAAAACCCTGTGATAGCGGCATGTGCAGTTGTCCAAGAATTTGGAAGACGATTAATAAATATGTTATTATTAAGTAATGGACTGGAATGAAAACACTTCTGGATGTTGTTTCTGTGAAATAGCTTTATTGTGGTATAAACATGAACATTTCAGAATAAAGAAAACGTCTACTCCATGTAAAGAAATGCTTTGTGATGAGAAATTCATGTATTGAGAACAAGCTGTATAAAAGATGATAAGAATAAGAAATAATCTAATTTTTAGTGGTTTCAAAAGTTGCAGAGGTCAGAGAGGTAATCTACAGGGTCACTATAAAACCTTTATATGGGAGTTTCATTTCATTTTTTTCTCTTCTTGCGGTTGTATCGTGTTGTTGCTCAAAAGTTCCACTTTCCATGTCTATCACGTCCATGTCTAAAATCCCAGTAAACATAATGTAATTCTGTCTTATTATGTACATCTAACACTAAAAAGTGATGCAGTAGAGGTAGAGCAAATGAGTCTAATGTACTTCATGTTGTGCAAAAACACTTGTAACTAAAAACAAAAACACCTAAAACTAGCTTTGTTTAATAGTTTTGCTTAACTGAAGTTTTACTTTACAGTGACAAAGGCTGTCTGTGGCGTGTGTACTGTCTCAAATCACAAATCCTGATGCCACATTTGTCTCCAAGCCAGAAGCCTGGATACAGCGGCTCTGTGAATTTAGCTTGAACCTTGTAAAGAAACTTCATACTATCAGACACCTCGTAGAATGACAGAGATCCTTCTTTGAACTTTAGATAAACCCCAATCCTGTTACGACTGGGGGATGCTGTGAGCTCCACGCTGTCACCATTGTGACTCACATTATAGTTTGTGGACCGATCAAGACTCCAGGAATTTGCATTAGCCCCAAAAGCTGACCTTTCAGTGCAGGATTTTCTGTCTATTCCTTTGTAGGTGAGAGCAATCTCTACCTTGTCCCCTTCCACCACTACCTCATAGTAGCAGCGCTCGGCCTGCAGTGCTTCTCTGCACAGCACCTGCCGCCGAATGATAAACTTTTCTGGGTAACGAGTACTTGGGGTTTTATGCATCTGAGGGTTTAATTTCACCTCTTTCTCTCCTGCAGAAACAACCAGGTCGTCATGAGCTGTGGCAGGGTCCAGAGTGAGCTCACATGCATCTGAGACCATGAAGAGAAAAGGAAAAAGATTTTTAAAAAGTTTAGAAATGCAGCTGTGGTTTAATGTGCTCATAAAGATGCTGTTAGTCTCGTGCATGAGATAAACTCACACTGCAGAAACTGTGCTCTGGTTGTAGGCTCCACACTCCGTTCAACCTGAGCGCTGGTAACTCCAGAGACGTCTATGAGAGAACATCAGAGCATCACTAAGTGTCACTTCAGCAAACACAGTTACTGACATGTTGAGAAAAGGTCATGTGTGATAAATTGTGCATGTTTCATGAGTAATAATTGTGTGGTAAGATTTTCTCTGTATGTGTCATTAATTAGGCTTGTTTTTTGCACACAGTTCATTGTGCATTTTGGGCTTTGCAGGTTTTATCTTATATGGAACTGTTATTGAATTATTTTTAGAAATTTTAATGATGAGTTTTTTACGTATCATACAATGTAAGAATTGCATTAATCAACAGAGGAAAATAAAAACTTGAAAGCATTGCAGACATTTAAAATACAAACCATGTGCAATAATTGCTCCACATCTTTGCTCTGTGTCTTTCTCTACTGTTTCTTGTTGCGTTCCACTGTGACCTATAATAGATAAAGTCCCAAATATTCTTTGAAAAAATGCATATATACCATATATATGTACTGATAGACAATATTTCTATGTCACTAAATATGCCTACCAGTTTGAGAGATTGAGGTAAATCCTTTGTCACAAAATTCCTCCAGTTGCTTCCCAAGTTCTTTAACAGATCTTTTTGTAAACTCAAACGGGACGAGTGGATCCTCTAAAACTTCGTGGAACGACTGAAGATCATTTTCACAGAGATGCTGCAGTGAGGGCCATTCCTGTGAGGAAAGAGGTAGTATTCAGATGTAGGTAAAGCTTTGTGATCTGGCTTCAAAAATTATTCAAATCCTAAAATGCATTTCTGAAAACACGTTTTCACTTTGTCATAATGGGTGATGAACTGTGAGTTTTACTGTTTAGTCCATTTAACATTAAATCTACATAAATAAAAATTGTTCTGAACTCAAAGACACAAAGGGACACAACTTCATCTTGAGACATAACGCTTCCTTTCCCATGCGTCTCCTAATATGATTTTTTGTACGTTGATTCACTCGCCTGCAGAAAACAGACATCACTGTCAGTCTGTGCCAGATGAGCCAGCTCAGCATCCCTCTTCTTCGTCTCCTCCATCGCTGCCTTCAGAGTCTGCAGGGTGATCTGAACCTGAGCTGTCACTGCCTGCTCCTGAGCTCCGATCAGTTCCCTCACTGACAGGTAGTGTCTCTGGAGGGAGTCGATGACACTGGTCACGATGCTTTCACAGTAGTCCTCTGTTTGCCTTGCCTCCTCCTGTTTAATACACAGTTTACTGAGATCAGTGTATCTGTGACACAGAGAATCAACAATATGAAACCACTTTGGCCACATGACCTGCTCACCTGGATCCGTTCGAGGATCTTCATCACATTCTCACATTTCTTTTCCTTTTGCTGGAGGAGCTGCTGGGATTTCGCCTGCATGTTCTTTAACTCCTCCTGTGTTAGTGGAGACGCACAGTAACACACCTTTAAAAAGGCGGGTTATGCAACATCCTGTTTGTGGCTTATGAAGTGAACACTGCACAGTTTGGTATGATCTGTCTAACCACAGTTTTACTTTTTTTCACAATATTTACAGTGTTCTTTCTGAAAGGACATCTCCGTTTCACTGAGAAGGTATGTTTGTATAATATTTTTGTTAGAGTCGTGTTTTCTTTTTTATTAGACCTCCATAGGTGCAGGTTATTTTGTTGTTTAAGATGATGTTGTAGGACAGGATGAACTGCAATCATAAAGCGAAAGTTGACTGGTTTGAATCACAAACCTTTTCTAATGAAAAGTTGTTTTCCCAACTTACATGCCTCCATATTAGACTTAAACCTTTGAACTAGAAAAAGTTGCAGTATTTCTGTTTTACATACTTGTTTCCTCCTCCGTTCCTCTTTCACGTACACAATTTTGTGTCCTCGGTGCTCAGTTATAGCACACATTGCACACAGGATCAGTTTATCATAGCAGCAGTAGACATCTTGGCGGCTGTTGTGCTTCCCACACAAAGTGCTTCCCGGTGTTTCTGTCTCTCTACAGCTCCAGGGTTTCTTCACGACCTGCAGGGATGCTCCTATATCCTGTTGCTTCCTCTTCCCACTGCCACTATCACATTTTTTTGTGTCTCTCACCAACTCAGCCAGAGTTGTGTTCTTGATCAGCTGAGGTCTGGTGGGAAACATACAACCACATTCAGGACACTTAATCCGATCATCACGATCCCAGTAGTCCTCGATACACTGCATGCAGAAGTTGTGTCCACAGGGAACAGTTGCAGGATCCCTGAGGACCTTGCGACAGATTCGACAGCACAGGTGATTAATCCTCACAGGGACACAAGGTCCTGCCATGACTGTGTGGAGAAAGGCAGACTAAGAACAAGTCTTGTTTCGATTCCTGGCTCACTAGTTTTATACGTGTGGTTTCTTGATGTCAGAGTCGAAGTGGGTGTGACTAGAAAATTTGAACTGATTTCAAAAAGGAGGGACAAAGAAAGTATAACAGTGGCAGTGTGTTACTGTAGTGATCCACAGGTTTTGTTTGTTTGTTTTTAAAACATAAATTTTGTTTTCATTTCTTTTTCTTGTAACTTTTTCTCAGGTATGAAAACTTTCTCAGTACACAGTCTTGATCTTTGTCTGCATGACCTTAGTTTTGTATCTAAGGGTCTCAGAGTCACAAATCCTAAAGTCCTTTCACAGCCAAGAATGAACAACCTTGAATGTTCTTTAATCTTAATCTGAACTCAGATTTTGGGATTTGAATTATTGGTCAAATTGCTGAAGTACATCACTGGGCAAACCAGCATCAGAGCAGCAGGCAGCTTGACAGTTATCACCTACATCCACTTTTGAGAAGCAAGACTTTCTTCATATGATGTCCTCAGGACACAGACCAGAACAAACACACAAATGCAGCAAATGTTCCCAGAACAAAGGAAAACCAAAGACAGAATGTGCAAAGACTGTGGGCTTTTAAAGGTAGTTCATTTAGATTTTGTAGTTTTTCTTATTATTAAATGTTGATATGTGTAAGTAGCAAAACATCCGTTGATTTATAATTTGATTGGTTTACTTTACAGTTAATGTGTCATTCATGTAGTGAATGATATTGAATACTAACATTTAGTAAAATCATTGCAAATTTCTTTTGTTTTGCCTGGTGCACTTCACCCATCACTGACAAACCATAACAGAAGCAGAAGTTTCTGCTTAATATGTAACAGCCCACACACACACACACATTTCACTACTAAATATACACAGAAACAAAAGAAAAATCAAATGACAATGACAACATCAATGACAGTATAATTTTATTACAGTATTTAAGTCCATGTAAAACAAAGACAAAGCCATGATAAATAAGTTTCACAATTTACACGTATTCTTATTTCCTTAACCTTTATAATAAGACACAGAAAAAAAAATCAAAGTCAAAAAGTAGAAAAGACAAAAGGAAATTGTTTTGTAACTGGCAATTTTAGTTTTCTCCACTTGAGTTCTCTGCTTCAGTTTTCTTTCACAACCTAATGATGTGAATATAATTCAAGTCTGTATGTTCATGTGTGAATGTTCTCCTCACTGGTCCCAGGGTAAAGGTGTGTAGGCAGCACGCACGGCAGCAAGCGGAATTCAAATCATATGCAAATGCAACTGAACAACAAAGGTCAAGTCAAGTAAACAGAAGTGTATCTGCTTGAGATAATGCCTATAAAAAGTGATACATGCCTCCACCTCATTTATTTCATGTCTCTAAAGAAAATAAACTTAGGATATAAACACAGGAAATGTTTTGTCTTGAGCCCTGCCTTTCACTAACTTTACAACATCAAATTCACTCCAAATAAACATCTTTGAAGAATGAACGTAGTGTGATGCAGAGATTCTGGGTCAGAGTTACTGACTTCTGTGGCAGGAACATGTCCAGAAGTGAGAATTTAAAATGAATTTAAATTTAAATTTCATAAAGGCAAAAGTTCATCAGATTTGGTTGGAGCCCCAGTGAAACTGTAAAGGTTTCACACCTGTGTGAGTGAAATCCATTCGGCATCTTCAGTCTGTGATGAACACGTAACTTAATGCTTTCATCAAAGTTTGATCACTGTGAGCACTGTTGGTGGTTTTTTTTTCTCAACTGCTGATTCTTTTATTTAAAAAACAAAAACCATGAGGACGTTGACGGCTGACGATTCTCACTGTAGCAGTTCTTCCCATGAAATGGGTTTCGAGAAGACCTCTCGCTCCAGCCATAAATCATAGTTCATTTGGAAGTCCTCTGGCAGATCGACCCGCTGTCCCAGAACACTTTGCAGACAGTTGTCCACGGGCAGGAAGTCCGGGTTACTGTGACTTTTGTCATAGCGGCGGCTGTTAAATCGTTCAATGTTGGCCCGCAGAGCACACTCTTCAGCCTGGAAGTCCCAGGGACGAGCATCCAGATCTGAGACAAGACAAAATAATATTTAGTGTAATTTGTAATAAAAACAAAATGCAACAAAGAGCAATGGAAACAGACATAGCAAATGAATTTCATTTTTACTTAAATGAATTTAATTTAACTTTAACATCTGCTGAAAAGACAAAAACCAGGAGCAGACAAATATAGATTTGAGACTAACCCTCCTCAAATTAAAACATGTAGCAAACGAAGCTCGACTCCCACTCTTAATTACATCTTCTTGCAGCACCTCAGCTTTCATTTGCATTCATGTTTGATCATTGTACTTTCCACTTACCGTTGCCGTAGGCCCAGTCGTCATTAAGGCGATGTCGGACTTTTTGGTAGATGGCAGACATGGTCTTCATATTGCTCTTCCTCCACTGACGTCCGAGGTATTTTGTCTGCACCTTGAGCAGCTTGAGGACATAAAGCTGCATCATGGCCTGCTTGACTTTCAGCGCCCTCTTCAGGATAGGAGCCGACTTAAACACCACCAACATCTGGGAGATAAAAGATCGGTGTTGAAAGACAAACCCCTATATTTTTTATGCCTCCATGTTGGCGACAGCTGTGGCCAGATGTTTCAGGTTGTCTGTCTGTACATCCAGCCCATTACTGTGATATCTTAGAAACTATTTGTGCAAATCTCTCCAAAACTGACACAAAACTGGACTCGAGGACTTGGACTTGAACCGAGTGTGGAACGGCATGCATGTAAACTGCAACTTCGCTGTTTGGCAGAGCCATACGACCACAAGGTGTTAATTCTAGTTTATATGATTAATGTTTCAGGTTACGTTCGATGTGAGGTGCTCTCACCATTGTTCGGGAGTGCTTCCACTTGGTCAATTTGTTGAGGATCCTCAGCAGGTTAATACAGGAAAACAGATTCCTCCAACAGAACTGATTGTTGTCTCCCGCTTCCTGTAACAGACAAATTAAGCACAATAAAATGTACAAGTTTGACATTAGTAGTTAACGTAAGAATCTAACAGACGTCAGAAAACTTACCAAACTCTCTGCAGTTAATTCTGGGAGCTCATGCACCACACAGTATGGAAAGTCAAGAACGGAAATGCTATTTGTGAAAAATAAGGTAAATAAATGTCATTTAAGCACAGTTGACTGACATTTATTGCAAACAGGAGCAACATTGTTGTTATATAAAGAGGCATTAATAGTACCTATTCTTAGCTGTGATGTAAGACATGATGTTCTGGTTGAAGAACTTCAGAATAAGGGGGATGCAGTTGGCAAACACCAGGTGCTGAGCCATGTACTCAAACTATGATAAACAACATACAAAGATAATATTCAGTTTAAGTTTATTTAAATCAAAATAAAACAAACACGAGTGATATGAAGAATTGCTTTAAAATGTTCATATGTTTAGGTAAATATCTACATCATACAGTGACACTGAATTCTGTGAGCGAGGTCCGTACCTGGTAGATGTGGTTAAGTTTGAAGTGTTTCAGAAGAAGCAGCAAGATGGCAGAGATCGCCTTTACGATGATCTCTTTGTGTCGATTCACATCAACTCCAAGCTTCATGCTTTGCAGGACTGTAGTCCTGCAGAATCACGCAAAGGAAATAAAAAAACATTTAAAGCCTGCGAACCAGAATCTTTTCAGCTTTGTAATCTCATTCCTTGAAACGGTTTTGTGGCTACATTGTGAATATGTATTTTAAGAATTACTTAACTCCACATTAAAATTAAAGCTGCTGCGTTGCATCAGTACAAAACATGAAGGAGAAAGCAACAAAGCTGTTAAAGGATTTTAGAGACACTTCAACACTTACGGCATTTCCTCTGGAAGTACGTCGGCCAGGATATTGATGGAGTCTGTTTTGGCTTTGGAGGTGGGAGCTGCAGCGAGCAGGATCTTCAGCAGAGCAATCTGATAATACAACAAACAACCATGTAACCATGAGAGGTCACATGTTGATTTGTTCCAGAAACCTACATCTTTATTTTAGTGATGACAACAGTGTCTTTAGGTACTTAAGTGTTGATGTGAGCCTTTTTATTGTTCTAAAATTCAGTTGATTTGCTTCTTTAGAAAATAATTAACTACCTTATCCATAAAGACAATTTTTTATATACATATAAACTTTGTATTGCCAGATACATTACGACCCACAGACAATGGACAATAGACATATTTCATTTTTATGTTAGATTTTCATTTGATTAAATTTAAAGATGAATTTTGTTTCTTACTTTATCAGTGACTGATAATTATAATATGAACTATGTTCCAGAAACCACTGTGAAACAATAAACTGAATACACAATAGTCAAATATGCAAAATGAGAGTAGAAGTTGTAAATAGTGAGTATCAAACTGTTCAATGACCCCGTCAGCACTGCACACACTGACCATATACTGAGGCAAACTGGGTAGAATTCCCTGATAGAGCAGCTCAGTGGCGGACATCTCCACCTCCTCTTCACCCTGGAGATGATGAAGCAGAAAACAGATAAAATGTTTTACCACAACATTCCCTTCCTTACGTACAGTTAAAGCACTAAATTGCTTAGAAACTTGAAAATGCTTTTTACTACATATTACCAAAATGTGTAATGACAAGATTCATGTGATTCTTAACTCTAAACCTTCTTATTCACAATTTCTTCTATTTTTCTACAATATTTTCTTGTTTTGACTTACACCAGACAGAGGGGTTTTCTGAAACTCCTCCTCCTTTGCTATTTGAATCTCAGCTATGGAGACATACTTGTGCTAAAAAAAAAAAGAAGATGAAATTCATCAATTAAAGTCAAACAAAAGTTATCCAGATTTTAAGATACTGTAAAAACTAAATTGTAGAAATACTGTGCAAATCGTTGCAATACCTGCTTTAAAGTCTTGATACTCTCATGAATTGGTCTGGGCAAGCCAACGACTGTATCTGTATCACTGTAGGACGTGCACAAAAAAATGCTTTAACACATTATTCCACCACACATATATCTAATAATGACTTTGTTTTGTTGAGTGTAAAAACTAGTATCTGTTTAGTGACTTTTGCTTATAAATAACAAAAAACTAAAGTTACCTTCCAAGTGTGTAACCTATGAATTTACTTCTACTTGATTCCAGGAAATTTTCGATGTCTTTTTCCCTGTTGAAGCAGAAACAATAAAGTCAAAAACAAAACAGAAGCAAACAAAACCTTAAACTGATCATCACCAAATGTTTATTCTGGATGTGTATACACACAGAAGGAATTAATAAACTATATTTCCCTTATTTTATTACAGCTAGATAAAAAGGCACATAATCTGTCTAATCCAGGAGTTATCACAAATTCAGTGTTATTATCCCAACAGACTGAACAGTACCTGACTTTCGGAGCCCACGGAAGCCCTTTGGGGAAGGACAGCCTCTCTGATGGAGGATGAGGAATAGGAGGAGGCATCACCTCATCCCTCTCTAGAGGGAAAGTCTCAGTCTCTATGGAGTTGTCATTGTCATCGTTGTCATCATCATCCTCACGGGAGTCATCAGCTTTGTAAGGGTCCTTTTCATTGAATGCGTCTAAGTTGTCCTGTTTGATCAAAGCCTGTGTGAGAAACAAGGACACATGGTTGTCATACTGTGCATTGAGCAAACTGTTGCAGCGATGGGGCAATATGTAGGGCATTAGGAAAACTAGTGAAACAAACAGGTCAAAAATAACATAAAAAGGTGAGCCATTTTATACAGAAAAGTGAGAGGTTTCAATTCAAAGACACTTAATGACATGTAGAAGGCTTTAGTTGGTATTTGCTCAGGACTGCAAATAATTTCAAGCTCTTTCTCAGGTAGCATCAACTTGACTGACGTCAAGACATCAAGTCATTCCACCAAAAAATATCATCATCAGATCATCAGATAAGATGTGAATGATGTACAGATTATCATATAATGTAAACCTTTTAAACTGTTTAAACTACCACCTTAGTATCTGAATAAGCTGCTTATAGAAACACCTGGCCATCCCTGATCCCAGAGGGCCAATGTTCTGCTTGTTTTCCAGCTTTCCCTGTCCTAGCCACTGCAGATTACCTCAGTCAGAGGTGTGCAGCCAATCAGAAGCTGTAAGTGCAGGGATGGCTGAAGAACAAGCACAACAGGGCAGTAGATCAAGGGTTGCAAACCCCTGTGTCATTTTTTTTCCACAGGACTTGACTGATGTTATCATTGTGCATCACTGGCATACTAGAGTTGAGCTAAAGTCCTGGCAGTGACCATGTGTCATATCTCTGACATTCTACCTTGTGTTCACGACGTGCCCGTTTTTGTTGCTGCTCTATAAGGTCAGATGCAGATGCAGGAGGAGACGCAGCCCTCATACTGCGAATGACTCGTATGCTGTCCTCTGGGAGAGGCGGGAGACCCAGTTCCTCCCGCTTATGAACCTTTATGCTTTGGAGTTGCTCAAACCCTCCTAGTGTAAACTAAAACAGGACATAGACATATTTTAATGACTATTTTTGTTGTTGTTTAATAATTTGAGCAAACCAGTATATACTGTTTGGAATGGCAAATATTTTCATCTCTCACCAATATGCTCTTCCACAACAGTAGTAACACCTTCTTCATTGGGAAGTGCGGAGCGTGACCACTGCAGAACTTGGTTACCATGCCAAAGAGCATGACAGATACAGGCTCATTGTTGAACAAGGAAGATCCTGGATATGAAAACAGGAATTTGTTTATTTGGAAGGTTTTGTTTATGTCCATGAAGTGACCGAAGTGTTAAGTGCTCAAATTTACCCAATTCTGCTCTGAAAGTTTCCTTGATGAGTTTCCATTCGGGTCTGTCAGCTGGGTCGTCCTGTTGTATTGTTTCTACCATCAAGTACATTATGTTTAGCAGCACTCTGAGATCTGTACTATCTGCAAGGGAAATGGCTGGTTTTCTCACAGCACTACTACAGGCAGCGCTGTTACTGAAAGAGAGAAAATAAATCATTTAATATTATATTCTCCACACAGAAAATCTGACAACAGAAAGGTAATTAACTTGTGGCCTTGCAAAGCCAGTCAAGACTGTTTTAGCAATTTTAATGTTTTCTAGAATAAAGTCTTGTATTCTAGGATTTTCCAATGCCAGTGTACTGTAAGGCTTTAAAAGAGCATACTCAATCTCCATGTTGAGCAGTTCCACAAGAGCAGAGAAGGTCCCAACATCCAACAACAGAAAAATGTTGTATCTCATCCAATGCTGCACTTCAGCCTCACAGCTGCACTCTGCAAAGGTTCCTAGAGAAAAACAATTTCTATGATCAATGTCACTTTTTACAAGATTTCGTTCTCTTTTGAATCATTAATGTTTAGTGTTTGAATGATGTGGACTAACCTTGAGCCATGTACAGAATGGCTCTGGCAACCCTCAGCCTCTTTTCTCGAGCAATCACCTCAAGACTGTCCAGCAGGCGCATAGCGTGAGCTCTGTGCTGAGCTGCATCAAGTTCTGTCCACTTCTTATCAGACACTAAGGCAGAGCAAAGGTGGAGATAATAAATTGTATTAGGAACATTCTTCAAAAATAAAAAAGTAAATTGTTCACAATTCATTCATTAAGATCTGACTGAGTGTGTTTACGTTTAGCTACACACCATGAGTTCTGAATTCCTCTTCAAAGCACTTCCTATTGAGAGCAAACTCTGGTCCTTCAGTATAACTGTACAGCTCTGGAAAGAAAAAAAAATTGAACTCACGACAGACTAGAGATTTTGAAAGAATGCAGAAAATTATACTGTCCACGAGGACAAAATATGACAAACTACAAACCTGACAGCTCTGCAGCCCACTTGTCAGTATCAGCATATTCAAACTCAAGGTCTGGAGATTCAGACAACCCCTGTGACACATGTTAAAACATTATCCTTTGACAAGTTATTTCCTGAATTTTTATATTTTATTATTATTTTATTATAACTAGATAAGCTTATAAGGACAAGATGCCCACATCCCACACAACAAAAGATAGATTTTCTGACTTGGCCCTAGTGGTAATTAGCCATGAATCAGGAAAATACACAGTCTCTCTCTGTTATCAATGTTAATTGTTACTACGAAAGAAACAGTCCCAATAAAACTGTCTACAGCAAAGCCTGTGAGTTATCCAGAGGAACTATTATATCTGTGTTTACATTTTCTTCCTTATCTTAATTTATTGAAAGAATTTCAGAAAAACAAAGGTTTTCTCTATTTCTTAATGCTCCCACTGAATCGTATATATCTATATTTACAGGAACTACACATACGTTTACATCAGACACATTCAAGGAAATCTCATTTAGTGCTACAACAATTTTAGATTAGAGTCTAACGTTTCTGTGGTTTTCAGTTGAAAACACTGTAATAAATACGAT
Source organism: Ctenopoma kingsleyae (assembly GCA_032353495.1). Taxonomy (NCBI): domain Eukaryota; kingdom Metazoa; phylum Chordata; class Actinopteri; order Anabantiformes; family Anabantidae; genus Ctenopoma; species Ctenopoma kingsleyae. Next base: position 13,072,240 of record JAUBNQ010000023.1, read on the forward strand.
TCTTGAAGTTATTACACAATAATTTATTGTGTCCACATCTTTTGCTTCCATTATAAATGCGCCTATATAAAGGTTCCATGATACTGACATCTATAGTGAAATTACATGATAATAAGAGGCCAATACATCAGAAAAAAGATGCGTATGAAACAGAAGCAGGCAGTTTTCAACAGGTTTCTGACAGACAGCTCAGTCTGGCCTGTGACTAGCTAACATCAGCTAGCTAGCCTCTGGTATGCTAAACTGATATTCCATACCTGAGTTGGCACTGGGCTGCCAGTGAAACACTGAATAACTGTAGTACATTAATACAACAACAACTCCAGAGAAGACAGAGCATCGGTTGCTGCTGTTATTTTACGTGTCGTGACAAAAATGATAGTTAAGCTCATCTTCATTAGCTTGACAGAGCTAAGCTAGCTAACGCTATGGATACAGCAACAGCAGAAAGGCCTCGTCTAATAAAGGTTCGCGGAAATCTCATGCGCAAAATAAAGCCCAGGCCCCCGTCTGCATACCTCTGAATCTTTCCTTGGATTACGGGTAAAATCGCCCCTACTTTTGTTCGGTAGCATAGCTCTCTGTTTATTGTTTACAGGCAGCCCACTACCGTTTCCACCGACGTCCATAATTTTTGGGTGAAGTGTTGTCTCGCGAGAGTTTACATACGAGAATTCAGATGCTCAGTGTAGATGCGCACAAGTAAGACGAGGTTGTAGCCTCTCACCCCTTTTGTTTATAACAGTGACTGAATTACCTGAAGGACTGAATATTAATGGACAGAAAATATTAATAAGTCAACTAGCTGACGAAGAACAAAGACCAAATCCCAACTGCTTCGAAAATAATAAAGTTTTTCTCAGAAGCTTCAAGCTTACACCTTAATATTGATAAATGTGAGTTGATGAGGAATCACGGGGGCCCAGAGACCTCATTATATAATATTACAGTTAAAGAGGAAGTCTGTTATTTAGGAATTTTTAATCACAAAAGCCTTAGATTCCAGCAACAAAAACAACTTCCAAAATACAATTGAAAAGAATAAAAAATATCATAAAAATATTAAATAATTGGCTACAAAGGCCTTTGTTAGCAGTGTTCTTCTGATTATAGTCAGAAGAACACTGCTAACAAAGGCCTAAACAAAATTAAACAAATTAAACAATTAAACAAAAATTTAATCAATATCCAGACTTACCCAGGACACTCTTTAGCTGTGTCTAACTAACTTGTGAAATAAATAAATAAATGAAACATTTACACATTAAAAAATGCAATTTGCTCAAAAGTTATGAGGAAGGGGGCATAAAAGCAATTGATTTTGAAATAATGAATGGGGTGTTGAAAATCAAATGGCTTCAGTCTTTCTTGTGAAGTAATAATGAGGTCTGGTTTTCCCTACCATCACTGGTCTTTGATAAATTGGGAGGGCATAAGATTCCTGCTGAGATGCGATTTTGAAATACAAAAATTATCTATTAAGCTATCTGACTTTCATCAATAACTTTTACTCTTTTGGAAAATGCTTTTTAAACACAACTTTAGCCCTCATAACGTTCCCATATAGAATAATAGAGCGAAAAAGAAGTCTATATTCATGGAGACTTGGTTGGAAAAGAACATCTGGTCCATTGTACACCTAATGGAGAAATACTCAATTTGGATGATCTAAATAACAAATATTGTATTAATATCCCTATTGAAGACTACAAAAAAGTAACAAGTAATATTCCAAAAGCACTCATCCATTTAGTCAGAAACAGTATAGATAATATTCCAGTGCTTGAACTGAAAAAGATTACAGTGGATGGTCCTTTTAAATGATAAATGTAATAACCATTTTTGAGACAGCAGAGACAGAGATAATAAATATATCTTAGTCCAAACAAAAGATCCTTGCTCTTAAAAAAATACTCTAAAAGTGAAATTCGAGCCATGAGAACTAAATATCTCAAATTTCCAATTCCCCCTAAGTACAAACAAATTCATTTTAGAACAATAAAGCCTTCAAACTAGTTTATTAGCTCCAAATTTAAATTTGATGTAGACAAATGTCACCTGTGTAAAATAGAAGACGAATCAACAGAGCACTTGTTTTACTATTGCAACGTGATTAAACCTCTTTGGAAATCAATACATTAATGGCTGATCTCTAGTACCGTAAATTTTCTCTTTGTTGTTGTCGATATTGTTATGTTGTGGAGTTGTATATTCAAATTTTGTACCCCACTGATTATCCTGAGTGTAGCCTTTGTTCTTTATTATAAATAAATTTTTTGGGGAAAAAAAAACAATTACAGTAACCAATAAATCAGACTATTGTAACCCGGTTACTTGAATGCATGTAAACGCATTGATTGTCTGTGAAGTTGTCCAGCTCATAGTTATCTCTGTACATTCACTGAACTTGTACAGATTAACAGCAGTTTTTGGACATTTGTCAGTAGATCCACTGACATTTAATACATACATAATCTAAAAAAGCCAGAAGGACAGTGCAGTATCTCTGAATTTGTGTTGTCAAACCTCACAAGCTGTGAATATCTCTGACATCATCTGCCTATTAGCTGTTTCTTTGTCACCTATTCAACCTATTAAAGATAATTAATCTGGTTAAAATAAAACCAGAATCAATACAATACAAATTACCATCATGCCATTGTCCAGTTTGGAGTATCCAACTCTTATATTAGCATATTTCCTAAACTCAATTACAATTAGTTAGATTATCCCAAACCAGCTGCTAAATTGTAAATCTGAGGGCCCGGGGCAGCCAGAAGGTGAACCTGACATTTATATAATACAGTAGAAATGCATCTGCTATAGATAAAGCCTAATCCTGTCTGAAATGATGTGTCTGAGCCATTTTGAAATTTAAACAGCAGTTTATTAAAGTGAATTGTGTACATAATATGGTTTAAACTACTGAAATTGTGTTCTTCAAACCAATGATACAATGTTAAAAATACAGACCTACTTTACAGCCAATATATCATATACAGACATCTCCACATCAGAAGCTTCAAACCAGGAACAGTGTCAGATGACAGTGGTATGGTTTATTTATTTCTGACAAGAGTCAATCCATTTTCCCCAGTAATAACACATTCATTTGTCTCTACGATGAAGTTAATACTAGGCTAAAATGATCATTATTAATACATAGAGGAAGAGGAATTACTTTAAAAAAGGCATATGCAAGCTGTTTTACATGAAACTTGGAATGAAAATATACATTAAATTAATGTAAATAGTACATTAGAGCATCATAACATAAAAAGTTGCCTATTGTCTAAAACCATGATTTTAAAGCAATGATTGAGAAATGTGACACAGATTCAATAATTTTCTGCTATTGCAGACGTAAAGTATTTTTGACCAAAGAAAACCAGTATGTTTTGCTGCATAGCTATCATTGTATATTGCAGAAAAACAACTATGTTGGACATCGCCATACATGGAGAAAAACACAGTTGTACGTGTGAAGATAAATCACTAAGTGAGTCACAAGGCACTGTCAACTGACCAGTAACCATGGTAACAGTGCTCATCTTGCTGACAACGATGTCCTCACCAAATGTCGTTAGCTCTAAAGCCCTTAAAGCTGCTAGTGCAAAGAGGAAAGCATTTTAGAGTAGCATGCTCTATACAGACTATGTAATAAACACATGGGTAAGTGACCAAAAAATCAACTCAGTAAAACATAAAAAATGACCTGTAACTGCAGATTGATTTACATTTTTTGAAAGGTTATTTAAATAGATACTGAATGAGTACTTTACAAAGTAACATGGTGCTCAACCGTTAACTGGGACAGCCATATCAACACCAGTGTGAAATACAGCTTGTTTAAAATGTGTGAGAGCATTAAATTTAGTAAGACAACAGTTTCTGTACACTATATAGTTTGAATTTAAAAACAAACCCAGTCTTGCAATGTGACCACTAATTTAAAAAGTCTTGAGTGCTAGCATAAAAAAGTAAATATGTATTGAATTTGTGCATTTAACAAGCAAAACAACAACAAATAGTTGTAATCAAGGTGTGACAGTACAAGATAACACAGGCATAAATTTAACACATTGGTTTGGGAAAATGTACTGACAACAAAACTTCTCCATGTCTAGGCCTAGAACATGTGTGGATTTAAGTTTACTTGTCTGTTACTAAAATCTAGTGAGTGTGAGTATACTGTTACATAAATCTTAATTTATAAACAGATACTTTCTAGTTAACACACAATCATATGCATATACAGTATAAATATCCTGTATGTAAGACTCTACACAGGTAAATGAAAGAGTATTCAATTCTGTAACACTTGTACTGTAAATAGTAATTTCATAAAAATGTCACGAACAATAACATAGTATGGTCAGACAGTGTAGATCTGGTGAAAAATATATTTACAAATAATCTGAGATATTTAGATGCCCTGAGGTGCAGATACTGTTCTTAGCAGATACCAAAACCTCATAAATGAACACATCTTTCAAAGAAAATAAATGTCAAGCTCTTTTCTTGTGTTATTTAAGTTCTTTATTGCCCAGGTCTGCTGAACGTTAGGGTTAGCTGTAATGGTGACAGTACTACAGAGTCAGGACGTTTCCTCTGTATTGCGTGTAAGGAATGTATTAGGTGAGTAAGGCCTGCCACATCAAACAGAAGGAAATGTTTAAATCTGCATTAAGCAATTTTAGGGGGAAGTAAGCCTCTAAAACAAACAGGATTCACAATTAGCTCAATCCATTTCTTATGGCTCATTTTAAAGCAAACAACTGCCTACTTAAACATTCAGCATATAAACAGCAACATCTAATTTGTCAAATTTCTGGGCACCTGAGTAATTCAAAATATAAAACATAAAGTCCAGTATTCACTGTGACTTTAAGCTGTGATTTGGTCCAGCGACCCAGGAAAAAAACAGTCTGACTTTCTTCGCCAGCCAGCAGCGTTAACTTGTCTAAGCTTCTTTTCTGGAAATGGCTGCCAGCAGGAGGTTAATAGGACCAAAAACAATGAAGTAAATGTGGCTGAAATAGTTTAAGTTTTCAAGTGACCCCTCAGAATAAGATGGAGGAATTTGATACAATGTTTATATCAAGTATCTCTTAATTTTGGTTTAAATTATTTCACACACCACTACTGACATTTCACAACAACTGTACCCCGTCCCTCTCACAGTAATTTGGCACACTATGATATATTGATTCATTATTCAACATCTATCACAACTCTAAAATATCCTGGGAGTCAGCAGATGTCAAAATAGATGCACCAGACAATACAACTCTCATCCAACGGTAGATAAGTGCTGTAGTTACACTCTTTTTATGGCCAGCTTTTAGTACGTCATCAGCAGGAAGTAGCAAATAAAGAAACGCTTGACGTAGTAAAATACAACTAAATATAAGACGTGCATCCTATGAAGAGTATAAAATAAAATATACATAAATCTTTCTTTTGCCTTAGGATCAGGTAAAGTTGGGTATCATCCACATACAGGAGGTGCTGAGCTGTGCTTTCCTACAGACTAATACCTGTGGACATCAAAAACAGAGTGTATAAAATTTGTCAGGTTATGTGATTGTTGGTCTGGTAACTTAAACAATTTTTAAGATATGAATTTATGCTCAACAATATTCATTATTTTTGATATTTACTGATATTATTATTAATTGTTTAATAAAAAGGGTAATAAATTATTTGATTATGACTAAAATGTATAATACAAAGTGTAGACTTGTACCTGTAGTAGTTGGGTTTAAAAGGACCGTTCTTGTTGAGGCCCAGATATTTAGCCTGGTCATCTGAAAGCTCTGTCAGGTGAGCATCAAAAGTAGCCAAATGGAGACTGGCGACATATTCATCTGAAATACAAAGATATGGTTTAGTATGAAACTGTGAGAAATCCACTTAGGTGTGGTACACAGAACTATAGTGAGCAGTCACCAGAGGGCAGGAGTAAGTTCAATTTCCATCTCATTCCACATTTTAAATTTCTAAACTTTTAAACACACAAGACAAAAAATGAGTATGAAAATAATTCACATACTTCAGTGATACAGCAAAACCATGAAAAATATACAGTAATAAACAAGTCAAGGTCAAGTATCTGTTTATTCTCACCCATCTTCTTGGGAAGCAGGTAAACATCCTGCTTGTATCTTCCCTCTGGAGCATTGTACAACTCTATCAGGGCCAGGGCCTGAAAATAAACATGCATTATTAAATAAATGAATTCAGTGAAGAGAGATTCTACACTTATGATTACAGAGCAATTACATCACATCTGTGAACAGACATAGCATGTAGCTGCAAATGTACAGTATACCATAACATGCCATTATGTCCTGGACATGCAGGAATATATTTTATGTTATTAAGATAAACTCAGCTCAGATACCTTCTGTTCTCCAGTGTTTTATTATTACTGATGACATTTCCAGGTCACAGTATGAGCCTATCTGCCAGAATGTCAAATTCATTACAGCAAATGGAAAAGCAAATGATGAGCCCTACATATTCTGCTATAGAGGTCTGTAGCAGTCGCTATGTCTCTACTGCTGCTGTCAACATGTAACATCACGTTACCTGAGTAGTGGCTGTGATGGACAAGACAAATGTAGGGACAGTGGAACAGCTGAGGTTAAGGAGACGTCCCTATGGAATAAAACAACGTGTCAAAAACAATGGCTAAATATTACGTTATGGTTTTTTTGCTATTGACCACATAATTAATAAAAAGTAGAAAAAGTGGTATTATCAGAAATTAAATTAAATGTCGTATCTCAGTTGCTTAAAATTGCAAGCATGACAAGCAAACTAATATCAATTTGTTTTCTACAGATGTGATCAATAAGCATTCTAAAGCTCTGAGACGACATTCTGTACATGTCCAACATCTGTATTAATTATATATATATATATATATGATTGTAAGGCACATGCAAGCAGTCACCTCAGCTAGAAGTATAACTCGCTTCCCATCAGGCCAAATGACGTGGTCCACCTGAGAGCGCACTCTCTCCCAGGTCAGCTCAGGGGTCCGAAGACTTGCCTGGAGAAGACGAGAATGTCACTCACCTTCATGATAGTTTAAAAACATGTGACTGGCCTGTCTTTAAAAATATTTATATACACTGGTTAGAACTGGGGCTTCTCAAATATACAGTACCTGTTAAATTTAACTTGAACACACTGTAAAGACTAGCTCACCACATCGATCTCAGTATTGGAGTGGCCCATGTTGCAGACAATGGAGCCATTTTTCATTCGGTCCAGTTGGTCTCTGGTCACCACATTTTTGTTCCCTAGAGACAGACATAATCATTCATCTTCAATAAGCGTACATCATCAACCATACAGGGCATGATCGGCACAGGTTCGACAGGAGCAGAGCAAAGAGTGGTCAACTAAAAGTCAAGTTACCAGTGCATGTGATGATGACATCAACCTGGCGAATGACCTCATTCAGCTTGACCACCCTGAATCCATCCATGCTGTTTACATACAAGTAAGAGGAGAAGTTCAGCCTCAAGGCTCAGCGAAGAGAGTGACAAACAAGAAAGTATCTATTTTTATTGCGTTACAAAAGAGTAGTTGAGTTTAAGCTGTTATGTAACAATACTTTGCTAAATAATTAAGAAAGTGTTGTTCTTGGCTAGTCCGAGCAGCTGTGCTATGTTGTTGTCTCTGCTGCCTGTTTATGTATGTTAACACATTCAGCATAGACAGTTCCTGTTTTCCTCACCAGGCCTGCAGGGCGCAGATGGGATCAATCTCTGTAACATAGACAATGGCTCCCAGAGCTTTCAGAGCGGCACAGCAACCTTTTCCAACCTGCAAAGACAAAATAATATGATATATGATGTTACATAACCCAATAAGCATGACCTTGATGAAGATAATCAGTATTACAATACAGTGAAACTATCAAGGCTCTGGTTATTGAACATGACAAGCCTATTAATCTCAATGACCTGCAAACTTCTGATTATTTAACGTCATCTATACTCAACAGACAAACACATTTTCAGTGGCCTCTAAAGCTGTCATATAATGATGACTGATGTGATGACAGATATCTGTGTTGAGTCCATGGCCTGTTCTGTGAACATTTCAATGTATCGTGTGGTAAGCAGTATCTCACCTCACCATACCCACATACGACCACCTGTTTCCCTCCAAACATGACATCTGTAGTTCTCTTCAAGCTAGAAAAAAGTGAGACATAAGATTAACACATTTTGTGGAAGTGAAAACTGCCAATCTGTATGTGTACAACTCCAAACGCTGGCATATTTAAATGACCTGGCAGCCAAATGATATTTGGAACTGTTTGTACTAAAAGTTGGCAGAAACAAAAACATTTAATAATCTATCCAAAACAGCCCTGCTTAACTTTCTACAGTTTTGGATCATATAATTGTTTGTCTCACAAAGCTTATTATTTGTTCCCTCAAACATCTCAATAAATCTAAAAGTCTTATGATGATGACATTTAGTGCTGTAAGTCATAGCAGAACCACTGCTCATAGACAGTGTCCCTTTCAGATAATTAATTAATCTGCAAGAAAACAATAAATTAGGAGCTGTGAGCGCAGAATTCATTGACCCGTTGCAGAGTTGTTACAGAGCACAAGATGCTGCCTTGGTTTAAATTAACTGCAGGTAATAAATAACATGTTTGCTCTCAGGCCGCTTCATTAAGAGATTAGCAGAGCGCGCACCACAGACAAGTATTACAACAGTCATTGCTTTTAGAGGTGATAAGTGAATGTTTATGGGTCAGGTGCACAGTGATGACAGCAATGTTTGTCCATGCTCTATAGTTAAACAGTTTTTAATACTGCAAACATGGCAGCTGATGATCTCGTTTTTACATAACTAGACTATGGGGAGCAAATTGTAACTAGCTGCACATTCAAAGAATTTGCTAGAATGACATAATTGAGTAAGTGCTTTGGAATTAGGAGCTTTTCTCAGTATCCACAGGAAAAAAAACTTTTATTACTATTTTATTACTATTATTTCAATGTGTTGGTGACTTTAAGAACTCCAGGACTCATCTTTGAGTATCTGAAACTCCTGATAGTTTCC